>PVJX010001618.1:49097-154634 GCA_004027295.1 Dolichotis patagonum | reverse complement strand
ATATTTGAGTGGGTAAGATGGATGACCATATTGCTGTTTTTGTCAGATCGTGGAGCAGAACTGTTAACAGTCTCACTGTTTGAATGTCTACTTTACATGTTTTAACTTTGTAATTTGAACAACTATTTCCAAGAAGTCAGTATGTAATTTGTCAAGCAATAATTTCTTAGGATTTTTTGTTGTTGTTCTTTTCCTTTTTTCCTTGGAATTCTGTATTGTTGCTACCCTTTATTCTGTTTTGTTTTGTTTTTTTCTCTTTAAATAAAATTTTAAAAAAACAATGACATATGATGGTTCAAAGCTGGTTGAATCACAGTTTTATGAGCTTATTTATCAAGTTAAAATTGATTTAAAATAGCCGATGTGGTGTGCACCTGTTATCCCAGCACTAGAGAGGCTGAGGCAGGAGGATCACCATTAATTCAGGGCCGCCTGGGCTATATAGTGATTTCAAGGCCAATCTTAACTGTATGGCAAGACTATGTCTCAAAAAAGTAAAATAAAAATAAAATAGCTAAAAACATAGCCTCTGTCCTAGTGTACAGTGCTTTGGTAACTGTTGGTAAGGCTCACATCTAACCTTGGGCAGGACAGTGTCAGCACTGAGGTGGTCCATGGCTTGGCCTCCTGAAGTGCACGGGCTGCCGCGAGTGCCCCTTCTCATCTTCAGCTGAGACTGGGCTGTGCCTCGAGGGCAGGTTGTCTGTCCTGCAGACATGTCCCCTTGGTCAGCTCAAAGCAATCTCATGGTCTTCCTCCAGCTTCTACGAATTAACAGCCTTTCTATGACACAAATGTTAAACTCTTTAGGGTTGAGAAGGAAAGGAACTGTGGAAAACGTATTTATTATTCCAACTGAATGTTGCAACTTTGTGCTATTTTTCAGTAACAAGATACCTTGAGTTTTCCCTGTACAATTTGGTCAGAGAGTGAATTTTCATTTGGGAGCTCACATATCTACATGACCAACTTCAGCCTCCTTGGGACAGTGAGCTCATGGCGGGACAGGCCTGGCCTGCCTGGGCCACATCAGGGAACAAGAAATTGCCTTGTGCCTACATCCTCCAGCTGTTTCACAGACAAAACCCTGAGTTTAGTGAACAGCTCGCACAAGGTGCTGTCCATGGACAGGGTCCAAAAAGGCCCCAAACTGGAGATGGAGAACCCTACTCAGCACACCCATGGAACAGGTTGAAGGGTTGCTGATTTCCGTCACAGAAAAAGCAGTTTCAAGATGCATCACCAAGAAGCATGAAGAGATTTTTTAGGAGAAAAATCAAATAGATAAATAAATAAAATTAAATTAAAAAACCTAAAAAAATCAAAACACTCCCCATCAGAGAATGGAGGATAGGGCTTAGGACAGAGGTGCATTGCACCCTGGGGTGTGGTTAGTGTGGACACAGGTAGCCTCAAAACAGGAGACTAGGACTGCATCCCCAGGTCAGGCCACCTAGGCCAACATCCATGTGTGTTGCAGCTTTGAGCTTTCTGAAGCAGGAAGCATAATTTACAGGTGAGAAGCTGAGCCCAGGTGTTATGTCTCGTGAGGACAGGTTTTTATCTAGGGTTTATTTTTTAAAAAAAAACTACATCAATAAGAGAATTGGAGGGGCTGGGGATTTAGCTCAGCGGCATAAGTTCCTGCCTTGCAAGCGCACAGTTCGATCCCCGGTACCAAAAAAAAAAAAGAATTGGAAATATAAATTCAGAAGGAGAAAAAGATCACTTTATTGGAAAGGAAAGGGACATGGGGAAGCAAAATTACTTTACTGGAAAAAGGGGAAAGAAACAAGAGAATAAGAAACAAGAGATAAAGAAATAAGGGGATAGATAGCTACCTTGTCAGAATAAAGTAGGGAGTCTAGAGCAAGAACTCAGGGAGTCTTTGTTCTTAGCCCCTTTGATTACATGGCAAGAAAAAGGCTCTCCTCCTTGAAAGCTGTTGTAACTCGCTTGGCTATTCTGGGCTCCCACTGTCTCTTCTATTGCCTACACATACATTCCTGAGTAAGCGCTTCTGTGGTCTCTGTACTGTCCAGGTGCTTATCTTGTGAGATTTACAGCAGTTACATTCAAGGCTGAATTAGTTTAAAAAAAAAAAAAGTATACACGTGCATTTCAGTGTATCAGTATGGTAACAGCATAACAAAATGCATATGCACTTATAAACAGTGCATAAGGGTCTAGCCATTAGTGAATATTTTATACACTGAGGTGGGGTTTTTTTAGTAAGATTGCCTCTCCCTCACTTTGTTTCCTTTGCACTTAGCTGGAGGTGGAAAAAGGAGAGAACAGAACCTTAGCATGCTGAAAGCCAGGCCTTTCTACCAGCTCTATTTTTCCTAGCCTTTCTCTCCAGCAGAGACCTCACTGAGGCCTTTAACTTTCTCTGCCTGTCCCCCAACTTTCCCTACAACCCTTAGGGGAAAAAAGTATTTTTTTTTTAGTGCATTTCTTGGAAAGGAAAAATGCCCATATGACTTGTGTCCTGCAGCTGAGTTTTTCTTAAAATACAGTTGTAAATTTCACCTTTCCTGCTGCTCTCACCTGTCTCCATTGCCTTCATGGCATCTCAGCACTGTTGTCCATGGGGTTGAACAGACTCTGGGGTGCATTTACATTTGTGCAGAATTTAACAAGGAAGCAAGCAACAGAGCCGGGCAAGGAAATGCGGATGCAGGACACAACTATCCCTCAGTTCACAGGGTCACTTGAGCCACAGAGACACCAGGCCATCCGTGTCTAAAACCACCCCTAATCTCATCAGATGGGGGTGCACAGTTGTTCTTTGTCTTAGGTAGCACATGTTCAGGCTACTTTTAAGGGAAAAAAAGACTTAATAATCATTGCAAAAAAGATTTCTGCCAGATAGACAGTTATTTCTGTTATGTGTAACATCTTACCCTCGGGCAAAGGACCAGCCAGCTGTTGCTTCCTTTCCTTTCCGGTCCTCAAGGTCCTCGGTGTCTCACCCCACCCCCATCCATGAGGTGGCCATGACTAATCAGCACAGACCTGGGCTGGCCCCTGCTGCACTCTCGTACTTCATGGGAGGTGGTCTGGTCTGCCCCCGGAAGGAAGACTGTGGTGGTAAGTGGTCAGTGCCCATGGTACCCTATCCTTGTGAGCTGTGTGTGCCTTGAGGAATTCTGTTTGCTTTATAAGGCACTTTGAGAGAAATAACTGAGCTTTGTGTAGTTAAAAGACTGTATGTGGAACTGGGAATATTTTACAACAATAAAAGCCAGTGCCTATGAGAACAAAGTAAAGCCCTGAATGGTAGCACACCCTGCCAGCTGAAACAGCATGATAGAAAGTTACAGGTCTGTGAGGAGAACCAGGGGACTGGGATTAGAGAGAAGGAAAATTCGATTTTACTGTGCTGCCAGGAGGAGGCCCTGCAGGCAGCCTCAGGATTACAAGAAAAAGCACAGGAAGCAAAGTCTATGCCAAAATACCAACAATCTGCATGACTTTCAGAACAGCAGCTGAAGTATAGGGAGGAAAAAATATTATTAAGATTGGTGAACAGAGAAGCCAGAAAAAGCCCCAAAGAGGTGTGGTCCCAGCAAAGCAGGCCAACAATGTGAGCTTCTCCTCCTCCTGGGACACCTTGCAGGCCCAATGCAGTGGTGTGCAGACCTGGCCTGGAGCCAGCAGCAGCAGAGAGAGGAAGGTGCACAGGGTCCCCTCTGTTGTCACCACTTAGGAGGCCAGCAGAAAGCATCACCAGTCTAAAGAAGACTGGCAGGACTGACCAAGCTCAAGGCTCGCTGTGGGGATGGCAGGGCCCTCTTGGGTTGTGCTCATCCCTGCTGAGGATGACCCCCAAGGGCTTCCCCATCCAGTTAGCTCCAGGTATTTCCTGGGCCAGCAAAGCCACTTACTCCCACGGCCCTTTTTGCTCCACTGACCCTGTGATCCTGCCTTCCTGGGCCTGGATGAAAAGGGTTCTCTCAGAGATGGGTTCTCTCAGAGATGATCGCAGGAGCCTTTCTTCTCTCAAGAGTTTTTGGAGGGGAAAAATGAGCACACTACAATTATTACATGTCAGTTGATATTTTTGAAAATAAAAGGCCACCCACACAGGAAAGCCCCAAAGCCTCAGCAGTGGCCCCCGTGCACCAGGCACATGTGTCCTGTCACCAGCCTCTGGCTTTGCAAACTTGGTGCCAAGGTCTGAACACTGTGCTCCCTAAACTCCATAGTTCCCACTGTGATGGTGCTGGGAGGTGGGGGCCCTTGGGAGACAGATACCTTATGAGGGTACAGCTCTGCGTGAGGGGGCAAGGGCGGTGTCCCCAACACCCTGACAGCTGTCCCCGACACCCTGACAGCTGTCCCCAACACCGACCACTGCTTCTGGCGCCTGCACTGAGAACCATGAGTGACAAGTGTCTGTCATTCACCAGTGGCTCAGGTGATCTCTTGCAGCAGCCTGAACAGATGCAGAGACTTGGCCAGCTGTGTGACCTTCTGTGCTGGCCTTCCTGGGCTGCCACAGAGAAACCTTTCAGGTGGGGTGGCTCTCGCACTGAAAACCCTTTCCTGCAGATGTAGAGATGGCAGGCTCTGATGAGATGCAGCCGGCTTGGTTCCCAGCTGAGGGCTGCTTCTCCTCTGGATAGGGCAAGGGTATCCTCCTGTGGACATTGGTCCTGCCAGGTTAAGCCCCACCTTGGTGATCTTGCTCAGGCAGGTGACCTCCCACAGTGCCCCTCTAACAGTCACCCCAGGGCCCAAGGCTTCAAATTGTGCATTGGAGAAGACACAGCTGGGGCTCAGTGACCTCTTCCAAAACGCAGAAGGAGTTTTTCCCCTCTTCATGGCATGGAGGTAGAAGGGGCCTCAAGAGAGAAACAGAGGCACAACCTGACCAGGCAGCCACCCTCATTTCAAGGTGACCACAGGGCTACCACATGCCACATCCAGGGGCCTGGAAGGCAGCCTTCATGCACATGTGGTTGCAGACACAGGGGCCCCCAAGCCCTGTCAGCTCTGCCCCAGGGCCCCCAAGCCCTTTTGGCTCAGCCCCAGGACCCCTGTTCCCACCCAAGTGTAGAACCTCAACTCATCCTTTGCCTCAGCTCCTGGTAGACCTGAATGAGCTTCCACAGCAACTTGGGCCAGCTCCTGAGCCTGGGACCTCCGCTCCTCTGTAAGTGCTACCTTTACTCTGTATTTCAATTGCTTCCACTCCTCCCTTTAACCACTGCTAGTGAAGGGAAATGATGGTCATTGCACCCCCCAGTACCCAGGTCAGTTACAAAGAGAAGCTGGCTGACAGGAACCAATCAAAGGCAGAAGAAGTCATTCTTTAGGCCTGGCAAGTGTAACAGCAGGCTATGGGTGGGAGAAGACTGAGACAACGAATATGGAGGGCAATCACAGCAGCACTGGCAGCTCAGAGATCTTGAACTGGCTTTACAGGCAGGAAAAGTGTGTTTCAGATGTTTGAAAGTCCATACTGTTTGCTCATGGGGGACCATGATGGACCTGGAAGGTATAGAGAAACGTCAAATAAAAGGTGCTGGTGGCTTGGTCAAATCTGTTGTTAAAGCCTCCCCCAAAATAGAAGGAGAGTGCTTAACCCATTGCATCAATTGAGTCCAGGTCAGCTGGCCTTTTTTCTCAGGATCTTCCCAGTTGAAGGGCCTATGGGAGCAACTTGCAAGTAGAGGAAAGCATCTTTCAAATCTAGAATAGTCTAAAAAGGGTGCATGGATAGGGAACCACAGAGTGCAAAGTGATGGCTGCATTATTGATGGCACAGAGATCTTGTCCAAAGTGATTAACAGGCTATCAGGCTGATATGTGGCTAATGCCTGTTTGTACTTTCTGTGCCATCTGACAGCAACGGGCGTGGTGTCACAGTGAGGCACCATGATTGATGGCCAGGCCCGGAGGAAAGTCTTTCCATCATACCTCTGGGAGGAGAGCTTTTAGAACTTTAGAATTTCAGTTATCTGTCTCAGGCTGATAGCAATGTCATCTTCCTCTCAGGGAACAGTAAGAGGTACAGAGAAGACAGTCACTTCTAACTTGAAGAGGAGGTCTCTTCTCAGGTATGGGGACTGGTTTACACAGAAACTCACTTTTTGAGATGTTCTCTCAGACTGAAAATTTGTGCCTGGAAGAAAGGGTGAGAGGCAAGAGCCCAAATTCCCCTGATGGTGGTACTGTGGGCTCCTAGTGGCCCAGATGAAGAAGGGAACCCAGTCTGGCCTAGTCTGAGCCCATCAGACAGACCAACAAAAGCATTGTCATCTGATCTGGCTTGAAACTTTTTAGAGTTCTTATCTTTTTATTTATTTATTTTTAAGTGTTCATAGTCCTTATAACTCATAGCCAGAGGATATAGTCATTCATCAGACTGAATTTTCTTGTAGGCATCAGTCACTTTTTATCAGGTTTTTGGGTAACAGTAGTTCATGGACTTTTTGCACTCCTTTTTTTATGTCTTTGGGAATCACTCTACTGGGTTCATTCTAGTAAAGGTGACCTTTGGGAAGACCATGGCAATTCACTCATCAGAGCTGACAGTCCAACTTTTCCTCAGTCAAAATGTGGAACTCAGAAGAGATTGTTGACAGTCATTTAGGGTGGGTATAAGATGATGCCGTCTGACCAGGATGGGCGTAGATGTGAAGCAGAAGATTTGGGAAGGAGGGTCTCTATAGACAAATGAAGGCAATGGCTAGCTGGAACCAGTTCAAGTGGCTGGAAGTAGACAAGTTGGGAGCAGAAAATGAAGCTATAGGTGCTGGCAGCAACTGCGGTGGCCAATGAGGATGCCAAGTTGGAATTCTCAGGAAAAATGGGCCTCTTCTTTTCTTCTTTTTTTCTTTGAGATTCAGGTAGTGTTTGATTTCATTTTTAACTCCACAAAAGCCCTTCTTCCTGTGGTCAGGGGCTGTGGATTT
This sequence comes from Dolichotis patagonum, assembly GCA_004027295.1. NCBI lineage: Eukaryota > Metazoa > Chordata > Mammalia > Rodentia > Caviidae > Dolichotis > Dolichotis patagonum. Next base: position 147,708 of record PVJX010001618.1, on the reverse strand, counting down.
TAATTAATTAGTTCCCATTCTATCTCCCTATGGTGTATGTTGTATACCATTGAACAATGGCACAACAGACAAAGGGTGGGTGTCCCTCATAGAAAGACCATTCAGATGCCCACCTGGCTGCACTCCTCGTGGTGACTTAGGCCTGACTTAGCGAAGGACGTGTTAGGCCTCCATTATGCCATATGTCAATCACCACAGAACCACAGGTGATGGCCCAAGCAGCATGACCAGTGCTTCCTAGACTTGGAGCACAGATAGAGCAACCTATTGCTTATGCTGTCTGTGCCACTCACACACACATTCATTCAACAGGTGCTCAGAAGTTAAATATTCCAACTCCCCATTCCCTGAGAGTGGCCTTAACTAACAAGAGTTGATGAAGCTCTTCTTCTGACAAACTAACTTGGGTACCCCAGAGGATCTTACCAGAATTAGACAGGCAGACAAACAGACTGACAGACACACAGACAGATTGTGTTCTCCTCTCTTTGGGGTCTGATGTGAGCCACTTGAGTGGAGAACCAGGAATCCTCCTCCAGATCTGAGGGGACTCAGAAATATTGAGGGCACACCTTCTTATTGGAACCTGAAGAGCTCTTTGCTCTGTCTGTTAGGGCCACAACCAGTGACCAAAAAGGTCAACATGGTCAGTCTTCCTGGTCAACACACTAGAGGCAATGGCAAACAGAAACACCAAAACAACATCCAGGATTTGGAGGCAAATTTTTTTAATGTTGAATGGGCACTTATTGGGACTATTACTAGAGTATCAGGCCCTGATCTCTGCTGTTCTAGGGCTTACATGGGATAAACAAACAGGAAGTACAGGAGAAGAATAGCTTGTCAATTAGGGATTGGTTTATACAATGTGTATCACAGTGACCAGCTATGCCTCATAGTGACCAACCATTTTTAGGACACAGAAGTAACTAGAGCTGGAACAGGAGCTGTAACCTGGAAAATAACAAGCTGAAGTATACTAGTGGGGAGTATTTTCTGTTACAGGATTACATGTGTCACCACACCTGGCTGAGCTCTCCTATTTTTGTACCCATTGCAAAGTGGCACCAGTGCAGGTCCTGAATCTTTTTCACCTTTTCTATTTGCCAGTTGGCTTCCAGCAGGTGAGCCTTTGTTGGTCCAAAGAGACCTAAGTTCCACAGCTCACAGGTCTATCAAGATGGAGAAGACCATCCAGAAGGGGTAAAGTCAACTGGGCAGCTGGACAAGGTAGTCCTGCATGGACACAGGACAGGTGCAGCTGTGGGGAAGCATGGACCAAGAGTTAAGCATGCCAGCTTCCTTGTTGCAACCAAAAACCTGAGATAAGCAACTCACAGGTTAGAGAGTTTTCTTTCAGCTCATAGTCTCTGTCCTGGTCATTTGCCCCTGTGCTTTGGGCCTATGCTGAAGTCACAGAAGAGGAACTCACTCATCTCACAGATACAAGGAAGCAGAGTAAGCAGAGCAGGTTCCCATTCCCCTTCTGGAGCACCCCCCAGAGACCTCCCTTCCCCCATCAGGGCCCTTCTGGAGATGCCATCAACCTGGGGAATACTTGGTTCCAGAGTGGGGTCTAGTGGGGAGGCTGGGGATATAAGGGTACTTGGAAAAGTGGTCGAAGGTGGCATTCCAGATTCTCCTTCCTCCAGCCTCTGCAACTCTTCCAGCCCAGGCTCTGAAATCCCTTAGCAAGAGGGCCAGGTGTCTTTCCCTACATGGAGTCATCTGCCCTACCCTAACCTGCTCCACACAGAGCTTGCATATGGGATCAGACCAGTCCCACAAAGACCTTGGGATCAGACCTTGTCCCACAAAGCTGGGCTGCCACATAGACTGCCAAAGCAAAGAGCTTGGCTGGCCTTGGGGACTGCTGCCATCTTCTGGCCTACAGTAATTTGTGTGTGGGGGGGGGGTCATACCCAAGTGAGCAGCACAGAATGCCGACGATGCAGCAGCCTGGAGTGGACTCCTCTCTCTTTCTCTGCCAAGTTCTTAGTCCCAGGCCAGCCCTCCACAGCCTTTTCCTCAGATGGGTGGGGACCCTGATTCTGATTTTCACAGGACAACAGAGCCATGGGGGCTGAAGGTGCATGTGTGGCTGGGAAAAAAGCGCCCAGTGAGGACAAGCCTAGGCCACAGGCGTGGCTCAGATCATAGCAGGCTCTGGGGTACCAGTGGCTGAGCACAGGGTGGGGGCACCCAGGTGTGCATGGGGACAACAGCATTCTGCAGGGAGACCAACTTCTGGGCAGGGCAGGAGCAGGACCTTCCAGGTGGGCAAGAGCACAGCATGCAGTGCTGGTGGCCAGACCTGTCTACCACCCAGGGGCCCAAACTGCAACAAGGCTGTCTTGGTAGCAGCAGTGCAGGCCTGGCCTCTCTGGGGTACAGGTGAAAGCTGTGGATAGCACAGTGCTTGAGCTGCAGAGAAGCCCTTCCCTGAGTCTTAGGGCTGCAAATCAGGCCCTGGGGTGGGCTGGCCTAGGTATAAACCCTAATCTGCCCTTAGCAAGCAGGGCCCTGGACAAGTTCCTTGCCCTCTCTGAACTGTCCTGCACATCCACAAGGGGTAGAACATGCATGCCAGGCTGGGACCTTGTGGTCAGAATGGACCTTCCTTAGAACACACCAGTCGGGCAACTCACATGACACAGGTGAGAGGTATGGGGAGTAGGGTGCTCTGCAGGGGTAACAGGGAGCTCATGAAGCAGGAGACAGAAAACCAAGTAAACATTTTTGGTGCACAAATCTGGATGTTTAAGTGCCTGTAACTATTGCTGTGGATGAAAGAGCAAGATGCAGTCAGAGCTCAGGACCTTTGCACCACCCTCTGTTGAACACAACCCTCAGAGTGCTATGTTGTCTCTTGGGTCTTTATGGGTCTTTATCAAATTAATTTAATTCACATTTGAAAATTAAATCTAAAAAAAGAAAAAAGAAAATTAAGTCTAAAGACTGAATATTAGTTAATTGACAAATGTACTCCCTCTTCTAGCTCAAAATTCTTTATATGCTTCTGCTTTAATGCTAGATCAGTGCTTTCTCTAATCATTGATCATAAACTGTCATGCTGTTTATTTTTATGACTTATTTATGGTCTTCCTGACTGATCAGCCCCTTCCCACCAGCATGGTGGCCCAAGAGAGGCAGGAATGGCCTAGCAGACTTCCCTGTACCCTCATGTTACAGAGGTCCCCTCGGATTCACTCCCAAAACACAAGGCTACATGACCTCAAAGACAACATCCATGTCTTGGTCACTTTCTCCTTGCTGGAACACAATACCTGACACCTACAAATTAAAGGAGGAAAGGTTTGTTGTAGCTCACAGATGTAGAAGTTTTAGGGCATAGCTGGCTGGCTCCAAAATATACAGCATGGCAGTGGGCATTGCAGAGGAGAAACAGCTCATGGCAGGGTGGGTAGGGGACCATATTACTTCTTTCTTTCCCTTTTTATTTCCGTCCATGACTTTCTGTCTCTGGGTTTTACAAAGAATGGTTGGAAAGTTTATCCCCAGCAGGGCAGCTGTTGCTGGCAGCCACCAGGCTGGGGCATATTCAGGCTTTTTGTGGTTCCACCCATAGCTCTAAATTGATTCCTTCCCTCTCCTCCTCCCCGCCACCTTCTGGCCATTGTAATCAGATTTGGGATATCTTGGAAAGTTTCTTCTACCCTATCTCTTCCTCACTCTGCTCATAAGAAACTCCTACTGAACTTTCAAAACCCTGGTCAGGCACCACCTCTGTCACGTGGTCCCTATGGATTAATCATCCCTTCCCAACACAGTGTGCGATCTGATGCACATTTGGCTCCTGGCCAAGTGTTGTCCATCCACTTTCATTTCATCCTCACAGTGACCTTTGAGACCACCAAAGTTTGGTGGTGTTTTTTAAATTCCTATTTTACAAGTGAGAAAAACAAAGTGCTGAGAGCTTCATGCCACTTTCCGGGGTTACAGAGAGCACAGGAGAGTCAGGCACCACGTCCAGGGTCCCTGAAAAACCTCGTCCCTCCCAGGACCCAGCCCCACTGAGACAGGCACTGCTGGGCAGAGGGCTCCAACCCGGGTACAGCCTGCTCACCATTTATAGCCCCCACCCACTTGGTGCAGGGCATCCCCTGTACAGTTCCTCAAGACCCCAGAGCAAGGACAGAGATGGCTGAAGGACTCAACCAGGGGAGGCCTAGCAGGGCAAGCATTCCTCCTTTTGCCACTAGATGGCAGAAGGGCTCGCCGTCCACCAGGAAAGGTCATCTTGGGCTTTGGACCAGGACAGAGCCCTGGAAGTCAGGGACACAGAACTTACTGGCTGCTCTTTAAAGATGAGACAGTGAGGGCCCAAAAGGAAGTCACACAGCCCAGGATCCTAGCTATGTGGCTTTGGCAAGTTGCTCACCCTCTTTGCCCTCACCTTCCTTGGTTATAAAGCGAGCCTGCTGGGAAGCTAGGAGATAGGCAGGGCCTACAGAAGCCCTGGGGACTAAACAGGGAGAGCTGGGTGTCTGCCTGCATGGTATCCTCTGGGTTTTATTTCTACAGTGCACGTGAGCTGCACAGACGCACGAGTCTCACTCTGACATCTCCTGCGTTCACAAAACACGCTGATCATCCACTTTTCCTGCCCTCTTCTCCCTTTCAGGTCTCCTTCTCCAATAGTCTCTCTCCTACTTTTACATCATCTTGCTCTTCTTTCTTTTTAACATTCTTTTTCAAGATTCTTCACATGAGAAAAAACATACGAGGCCAGATGTTGTGGCAAATGCCTGTAATCTCAGCACGCAGGAGGCAGAGGCAGGAGAATTGTTGCAAGTTCAAGGCCACCCTGGGCTACATAGTGAACTCAAGCTTAGCCTGAGCTAAGCAGTGAGACCCTGTCTCAAAAAAAAAAAAAAAAAAAGGAAGAAGAAAAGAAAGAAAAAGGAAAGAAAGAAGAAAGGAAAAGAAAAAACACACATTTGACTTTCTTAGTCCAGCTTATTTCACTCACTGTGACACCTACAGCTCCATCCACAGCCCTCCTGTTGAATGACACAATATCTTCTTTCTTTTTGGCTAGTAGTGCTCCACTGTGTGTAGGTACCACATCTCTTTATCCGTTCATCTGCTGATGGCACCTCAGCTATTTCCACAGCTTAGCTACTGTGAACCAGTCTACAGTAAACAGCTCTGCAGGGACGTGTATGACATGTGTGGTTTCATCCCCTCTATCTCCCTCATCACCTGCTGTTCTGGGCCAGACCCACTCTGCTCTGCATGATGGCCCTGCCTGTCAGCCACCGCGGCGATGTCTGCCTAGACTGATCATACAGGGCACCGAGCTAAATTGACCCCTCGTCCCTCTTCAAGGCCCAGGACAGCAAGACAAGGGTAACTAAAACATTCCCAAGGCTCTCAGGACACAGCAGCTGTTCCTGCAGTGTCCCCAAGCTATGCCTGGGAGTCTCCAGCCACCGTCCCAAACCCACAGTCCCTTGGACTTCAGGACAGCAGACCCTCACAGACGCCCCCACCCCCACCTTGCACAGGCAGTCGTCTCCCGGTGACTGATGGCCCTCAGCCTGTCATGTGCCCAGGACCCCTGCAGGACCAGCCCTGAGGTGGCAGCCAGCTGGACCCCGGCTTGAGCAGGATCGCCTCCACCCACAGCTGCGTGAACCACAGCCCTTGCCCCGTGCCCTTTTCTGTAAACCCCAAAGCTCCTATGCCCAGGAAGACAGGCCTGGAGCCTCTCCATCGGTGTCTCCAGTTTGGTAGCGCTGATGAAAGCGCCTTCCCACCCACCCCACTGCTGCCTGCTCGCTGGGCAACAGGGGCAGGTGGCCAAGCCTGGTCCCTTGGGAGCAGGGCCAGGGCTTGTCCTAAGACTGTAACATGAGCTGTCTTGTTGACAGCTGAGGCTCTGGAGGGATCAGGAAGTGTCTGGCTGTGTGTGACTGCACAGGCCAGCCCCTACTGAGGCATCATATTTGGGGGCCCCATGATTCTCCATGAGCCCACCTCCAGGGCCAGCACAGGACCCATCACCACACCAAGAGATGTGGGATTACAGCAAGCATTGTGAGGTGGCAGGAAGAGTCACATTCCACTGGGTCCCCAGGCTCAGATCTTCACCTGCTCGCTCCCTGTAGGGTCACCATGAATGGCATTTCCCTTGTGACCTCTCCATGAGCCCTATATGAGCAGATTCCCAAGAAGCCAGGGGACCTGCAGGGTTAGGGTTAGGGTTAGGGTTAGGGTTAGGGTTAGGGTTAGGGTTAGCATACTTTTGCCCATCAAGCATTGTGCTTCCTGCTACTGGAGTTTGGGAGCAAAGGTGCTGGCTCCAAGAGCCCCAGCAGACCAGGCTTGGCCACCTGCCCCTGTTGCCCAGTGAACAGGCAGCAGTGGGGTGTGTGGGAAGGCGCTTTCATCAGTGCTACCAAACTGGGGACACCAATGGAGAGCCTCCAGGCCTGTCTTCCTGGGCATAGGAGCTTTGGGGTTTACAGAAAAGGGCACAGGGCAAGGGCTGTGGTTCACGCAGCTGTTGGTGAAGGCAATCCTGCTCAAGCCAGGGTCCGACTGGCTGCCACCTCAGGGCTGGTCCTGTGAGGGTCCTGGGCACATTCTGATGGGTTGAGGGTCATCGGTCACCAGGAGATGACTGCCTGTGCAAGGTGGGGGTCGGAGCGTCTGTGAGGGTCTGCTGTCCTGGAGTCCAAGGGACTGTGGGTTTGGGACAGTGGTTGGAGACTCCCAGGCATCGCTCCAGGTGTTTGGAACAGGATGCTGTTAACACTGGCAACTGAATATTCCTGTGAGCCCTGCCTCAGCCTTGAAGGAGGCAAGGTGGGGTAGGCATGTTTGGGATTAAGACCCCTCACATTATCAGTCTCTAGTGGACAATCTCAAGCAATTAACAGATTGTGTGCAGAGCCACGTAGGGATCTGACCCAGAGTGTGATGCAATAAAGAGACTTATGCAAAATGATCGTAGAGATGTCAGCTCTATCCAACTGTTCCCCCAGGACTGAAGGCCCCACTCTGGTCCCATTTACACTCACAGAGAGCTGGCAAGGCCAACTGAGACCCAGCTGGCAAGGCCCTGATGAATTATAGACCCTGAGCAGGTGAAAGAAGGGGTCTGTGAGCACCTTCATTCCAGCACCAACTAAACTGCATGGTACTCATCTCCCCAAAGATACTGTGAGTTTTATTTTGTTATCTTCAGCATGTTGCACCACGTCTGAGATGCTGTGTTTGTGAGACAGATGGGTAATGGGTAGATGGATGGATGGTGAATGGTGGATAGATGAATGATAGATGGTGATGGGTGGAGAGGTGGAGGGAGAAAGGGAGAGAGGGAGAGGGCAGTGATGCATATGGATAGATAAATAAACGGACACTCTATGTATGTTAGATGGATAGGTGAATGAGAGAATGAGTAAATGGATACATGGGTGGATGGATGATGGATGAAGTGAGGAAGGGAAGGATAAGAGGAGGGTTGATGAATCAATAATGGATGGGTAATACGTGGATAGGTAAGCAGGTAGATGGATGCAAGGATAGATGGACAAATGTTTATTCTGTTGAAAGTGGGTAAAGGACACTGGGAGAGACACAGATGAATCAAACAGAATGCCTGCCTCATGGAAACCAGATGAAGGTTTCAAGAGCAGGACTTGGGGCCTGACTTCCTAGTTGGCAGCTGTGTGACCATGGTATGCTTCCTCAGCTCCCCCAACTGGAGGGGACAATACCAAGATCTGTCTCCTTGGGCTGCTGGGGTTAAATGAGTTACTTCGTGTACACTCTTGGCCCAGGGCCCAGGACAGGCAAAGGCTCCAGAGCATTGGCCATGGTCCACAGAAGAGCCGGCATGGAAACAAGGACACATGGCGCGAGGCAGTGGCAAGCAACACAGGAGGAGTGTTTATAAATAAAAAGACAGCAGGAGAGACTGTGCCTGCAGGGTGAGTCAGGCACCACTCTCTGGAGGGAACTCAGGGAGCAAGGTCACAGAGCTGAGGCTCTGTGAGGGGCTGGGGACATGCTTGGGTTCACTCAGTACCAGCCCAAACTGGTGGGGGGCACCAGGGAACTGGGTGGTGTAAACAGGAGATGGTGGCCACATTCCTGGGGCCAGCAGGGTGCCTGTGCCCAGGAGAGTCACGCAGGTCCTCCTGGGCAGTGCGCCAGCAGGGTTGGGTTTCAGGCACTGGCAGGGCCTGGGCGGTGCCCTTTCTGCTCCCGTCCTACTCACCCACCCTTATGGCCCGAGTTGTCCTGCTTCCCCACAATGGCACCTGCCCCAAAATAGCACCCATGTGAGGGCAGATTAGACCCCAGGAAGACAGACAGGAGGGGGAGCATGGCATCAAGTAACCACGTCAGGACCCAGCAGGTATAAAACCTGGTCCGGCAGCCTCCGCCCTAACTGTCCCCAACCCCACAACCTGCACTGTCTCGCCTCTGCTCTCGGACACCATGGGGCTCAGTGATGGGGAGTGGCAGCTGGTGCTGAACGTCTGGGGCAAGGTGGAAGGGGACCTCGGCGGCCACGGGCAGGAGGTCCTCATCAGGTAAAGGAGCTGTGTCCCCTTACTCGCCCTCAGACCCCAGGCATTGGGCTGCCAGGTGGGAAGCTGGCTAGGGGAACCAACCAGCTGCAGTGGGGAGGCTGCCACCTCCACTTGTCCCCTCTCACCTCCATGTCCAGGAAAGGGAAAGGGTCCATCTGGGCGACCACCCCTGCAGAAAGCAGAGGTCCAAGGAAGGTGCCTGGAGCCCACCAGGAGGAGCCCTAGAGTTACAGTCAGCTTCATGCAGGCATTGTCCAGCTCCTTAGTTATTAAGGAAGCAGAGAGGAACAGGGTCTCCGGAGCCACAAACCAGAGGAGGTGCATCAAATCTCACGGCTAAGATGTGGCCTTCAAGGTGGGGCAGATCAAGCTCTGGAGTCCGCTCTATTGCCCATCGGTGTGTGACCTCTGGGGAGGGGCCTCCTTTCTGGGCCTCCATGTCCTTTCTGTACAGAGGGGACTCCTGTCACCTACGTCAGAGGAGAGAGGGTGAAGACGAACGCCCAGGGGCCAGGGTGGCTGCCAAGGTGCGGCAAGCTCCTGAAACATTAATGACAGTCAGAGCGATGCCACTTTTGCACCCTGCCTTCGAGAAGCAGAGCCAGTTGTGCCCCTGAATGGAGCACTCAGGGACGGGATCTCCACCTGGCTCCTCCCGCCTGCAGTCGGAAGCAGATCCTGAATACCGAGCTTGGTGATGGGCACGCGGCTGGAACAAGGCCCCCACTGGTCCCCACCACCCTCCCAATGGTGATGATGCTGATGCCGCCCTCTCTTGGCCCTTCCTACTGTCCTAAAGGATCCGGTCTGCCTCAGGGAGGGAGTGGGTCTCTGTGTCCACAGGAGAGGGTGTCCTTGAGGCCCCTTTAGGAACCCCCCCACACAGAGTCATCATCTCCCTTGAGCCCTGCCATGAGGGGCACAGCAGGGAGGAGCCAAGCAGTCCTACATGTGTTCTACTGACTCCCTGGCACCTTGGGGTGGGCCTCTTCTCTGCCCATGTCTGGCTGCAGGCCTGCTCCAGGCCCCATCTAACAGGACGAAACCCAAACCCTGAGCTGGCATCAGCCCCAAGCCGCCGGCTTCCTATGTGGCTCTGGGCACTTCGTGATATCTGGATGGAGTGAGGGTCCTTGAGCCTCCCATCCTCCCTTGCCAGAGGAGAAGGATGGGATAGTGGGGACAGGAGGGACACAGAGCACAGAGTGGGCACCTTGCAGGTGATCAGGACAGCCAGCCCCTGGCAGTGCCCCAGGTTGTCACATCATGGTGTGTCCTGCCTTGCAGATGGGGACAGGAGGGACAGGGAGCACTGCTCTGTCATGTGTCAGGCGGCCAAATGTGTGCCCACACCCCTGCTCCTGCCCGCTGAGTGTGGGGTGCAGGGTGGTGGCCTCCCAAGGGGGGGGTAGACTCTCTGCTCCAGTGATCCTGGCAAGGTCACCTTTCCTGGCTCTGACTGTCACCAAGAGGGGGTGACTTACATGACACAAGGCCTCACTCCAAGGGCAGGGTCCCAGAGCTTGGAAGGCTGAGGCAAGACACATCGCGTCATTTCCAGTTTTTACCAGAGCTGAGGCTCCTGGGACTGTGAAGTTTGGAAGCTGATGCCATTGGCCAAGACCTCCCCTATTCCAGGAAGAGTCCCTGTTAGCCACATTTGGATCCAAGAGAGGGCGCCATCGGTGAAGAGGGCAAGGCTGAGGAGGAGGCAGCAGATACACGGGGAGCACACTGTGTGCAGGCCCAGGCTGGCTCAAGTGCACCCTCCAGCCTCTCACTGTCTTCATCATCACTGCCCTGAACAGAGAGGTTGAGGGACTGACCCAAAGTCACACAGCTGCAGGAGGAAGGACATCAGCACTGCACACATGGCTGCCCACTGCGCTCAGGGTCTCTGGTTGCTGCAAAACCTGAAGGGTGCTCAGCAGGGGGCAGAGTCCTCAGGCCTCATGTGGGTGTCTAGCCAGGCCTCTGTGCAGGGGATATTGGGTTGGCCTTGCTCGCTGATGTCCCTGAGACCATCTGGTACACTGGGTTGGCAGAGGCCAAACTGGAATAAACTCAGGAGAGGGTCAGGGCCTCCACACCTGCAGCTCCCTGCCCACTGCCCCCTCCCAGGGCTGCAGCAGGGACGAGTGCATGGTGACCCCCCCCCATAGACTGGCCTGGGCTCCCAGGCTGCACTGCAGTGAGTCCCTGTGAGTGCAGGGGCCGATGTCTTCCAGACCAAGGCACTTGATTCGTGTCTCGAGGCCCCCAGAGGCCCCAGATGGCTGAATCCCACAGGCCTGGTCCTGTTCTCCGCCCCTCCCACCCATCTCCTCTAGTCCTGACCTTGGCTCCGCCTGTGGTCTTGCACCTGTCAGCTGGGACTCAGGGATCATTGTCACCAGATAATAATAGTCAGGCGCTGGAGACCCTGGGAGGGGAGACGGCAGAGAGGCTGGCAGTGACACAGGCAGCTTGGCTGGGGTCCTGGGGTCATGGCAGAGGACAAGCCGGCCCAGGGGACTTGGAGCCCCGCCCTGTGAGCCCCTGCAGGAGTGCACACATCTGCTGCTACTCAAGTGCTTGTGTCTGTGTCACTTGAGTGTGCAACAGAGACAGACCTGGGCGGTCACCAATAAGACAGAGGCTGGGGTTCAACCCAGTGGGGCCCTTGGACTCTTGCCTGTTTCCTGTCCTCTCTGGGATTTTCCCATGAGCTGACATGTGTCAGCATATTGAGCACCTACGTGGAACTGTGTTACAAAGCCTGCTGTTAACACAGGGTGTATGTTTCCCCATGTGTGGCCAGGATATCAGGCAGAGAGCCCTGGATGTTTGGGTCAGGGTGAGAGCATCTCTGCAGGGCGAGAGTGCTGTGCATAGAGGGGGCAGATCTGCCTGCCTCCACGTCCCTCTGTCCCTGGGGTCCTTCATGCCCCACTGCAAGCTCCTCCAGATCCCCACATGACCAGTACCAGGGGCTCCACTGTACCCTCTGGGCCCCTCTCTTGGGCCTCCTAAAGGCTGCAGGCCTTGCAGTGTTAGCTGCCACCTGGCCAGGGCTCCCCAGCTAAGGCTCTCCCCCAAATTCAGACACCATCTCATGCCCATGCCTGGATGTGGCTGCCCAGGTCTTGGGCACAGCCTTCTGGACACTCACAGTGCCTGGTCACCAGCAGGGATGAGGGTCCCTGCAGCAGGGATGGGTCCTGGCAGGAAGCTGCACCACGGCCCTGGCAGGACAGCACCTCCTACCAGCCTGACCTCATACCTGGCTGGGAACAGTGCTCTGCCCCACAGAGTGGGGACCCAGGGCCTGTCCCCTCCATGCAGCCCCAAGCACAGGTGACACGGTTGCACCCCCTATGCCCTGCTCCTTGCAGCATCAGAAAGAAGCATGGGGGGAGGATGCTGACGAGGACCTAGACTGCAGCAGCATCTGCTGCACTCATGCCCACCCATTGTCGCTGTCCGCAGCCTGTGCCACCTCCAGCCCCTGTGTCTGTCCCTCAGAGGATGAGGGGTGTGGAAAGGGCCAGTAGAGGGCTGCGGTCACAGAGCCTACCAGGGGGCCAGCAGGGCAGCAAGACCTGCCTCCTGTGCCCTCCGGCCGTTCCCTCTGACCCATGCCCTCTGTACTGTAGGCTTTTTAAGGCCCATCCTGAGACTCTGGAGAAGTTCGACAAGTTCAAGCACCTGAAAGGTGAGGACGAGATGCGGGCAAGCGAGGACCTGAAGAAGCACGGCAACACTGTGCTCACTGCACTGGGCGGCATCCTCAAGAAGAAGGGGCAGCATGCGGCCGAGCTCGCGCCCCTGGCCCAGTCACATGCCACCAAGCACAAGATCCCGGTCAAGTACCTGGAGGTAAGCAGGGCACAGTGCGCCCTCCCTGCCTTGGTTTCCCCACCTGTGCTGGCCCCAGATCCAGTTCACTCTGCTTGGGCCTCAGCAGCCCATGGGGAGGTCGGGCACTACCCTTGACACTGTCTGTACAGATGTGCAAGGGACACGAAGGCAGGCTGAGAAGGCCATGTGGAAGCAAATCGGGGTAGGGAACGTGGCATGCAGGATTCTCATGCAGAAGCAGGTAGGGGGAGAGACAGCAGGCTGTGCAGTGCTCTCTAACGCTGGGATGGAGATGAGGGACACACACAGGGGCCCAGGGACAGGTGGTGGGTAGTGGGTGAGACCAAGGCCCCAGTCACTAGGCACATGGACTCTGTGTCCAGCCTCAGAGCTGCCTCATGCCTCAGGGTAGCTGCCGGAACTCTAGCCACCTCAGCACTGCTCCAAACAGGAAGTAGGAGACAGGGGGAAAACCTCCCTTCTGAGGACCCCTTGGAGGGGTCCATCTAATAATTTCATATGCATTGAATCAGCCAATGTCTATGAGCCCATGTGTACGCAGAAGCAGTGAGTTGTTCTCACTCCAAGCACACTGGTGTTTAATATCAAGGAGGAGAAAGAGTATAGAAGGGGCAGGAGTTCCTCATTTGCTAACTAGAAATGGGGTTCCAAGGGTAGAAGCAGCTGGTGGAGCAGGCAGCATCAGATTCCACTGCCAAATCCACAGGCTTAGCTTCCCCACCAAGACTGCCCCTACCTCCCTCGGCCCCACCCAACACACCTGAAACCCTGCTGTCAGATGCATCCTCGGTCCCCAGCACCGTGCAACCCTCCCACCCTGACTGCCCCATCCCTGTCCTGTCATGGTGCCTGCCCGGCTGGGCAGTCCTCCGTCTCTTCCCCAGCCGCGTTCCAGGCAGACCTCAGCTCCTCAGGCAGAGCCTGGCTCAGGGGCTCAGCTCTGACCCAGCACAGAATGGGTACTGTGCCTTTGGGGATCTGATCCCTGTGCAAGAGAACTCGGCAGCCACAGGTGTCCTGCAGCCTCCACATCCTGCGGCCAGTTGTCCCTCTTGGCACTGGGACAGAGGCCTGGACGAGGGTGGCCGAGTTGTTCCTCACCACTTGGAGACGGGCTCTGCCACAGACACTTGAGGACTAGCAGATGTGGCACCCGGCAGATCCTCGAGCCCTGTGGGTCAGTGACGTCGTGCATAGGGAACCCCACTCTGGTCTGCAGCATTTGTGACCTTGAAGGCAAAGGCATGCCTGCTGGGGCTGAATGTCAGGGGTTGACCCTCCCCGAGCTGTCCCCACCCTCTCCCGCCTGTGTCCCTTACCCTTGGAACATAGCAACGATGAAAAATCAGCTCATACCCAGCTCTGATCCTGGCACTGGTGGCAGCTAGTCCACTGTCTCCGGGCACAGGTCCAGTCCTGCCATCACCTGCTACATGACCTCGGTCCGGCAGTTGGTTGTCACTACTATAAAATGTCGCCCGGTAAACAGCCCGGTGGTGGCTGGGATCCAGCCCTGTCCACAGTTGAGAAACACACAGCATCTCTGTCCCCAGCACAGCTCAGGGGCAGATGCACAGGCACCAGGGAGCCAGGGCTTGGCCGGAAGCCCCTTCCTCTCCTCTCCCTCCCTCCCACCCTGGCTTCAAACATGGGCAGTGTCACGCTGCCCCTAAATCAGCATTTTTAAGGCACTGATGCTAGAACCCAGGGCATTCACACTGAGTTATACTCCAGCCTTTTATTTATTTTGAGACAAGGTCTTACTAAGCTGCCCAGGCTGGACTTGAATTTGCCATTCTCCTGTGTCAGCCTCCCGGAGTGCTGGGGTAGATGAGGCCACCACATCTGGTTCCCATCAGTCCTCAAGGCACTGACCGTGCTGTCATTCAGTACACACAATAGGGACTGGTTTCCCTTGAAACCTCCTGACAGCGCAGTTGTGGACACAGTAGTGAAACCTCTACCACCCCGTGGTGGCAGCACACAGCGAGCAGCAAATGCCCCATCTGCAGTCCCAGCATCGGCTCCCCCTAGTGAGGCAGGCAATACCACTGGTGCACAGGCAGGGCTCTCCTGTGCCCATCCCGCCTCAGTGACCTGTGCCTCCTTGTTCTGCAGTTCATCTCGGAGGCCATTATCCAGGTCCTGCAGAGCAAGCACCCTGGGGATTTTGGTGCTGATGCGCAGGGCGCCATGAGCAAGGCACTGGAGCTTTTCCGGAATGACATCGCCGCCAAGTACAAGGAGCTGGGCTTCCAGGGCTGAGCCGCCCTGGACCCATGAGTCATGTGGTGTGTGGCAAGTGTCTGCGTGCTTGGAGAGGTGGCAGGGTGAGACCAGCCCTGGTTATCCAGCCCTCTGCCCCTACACTGTCCCACTGCTCTGCCCAGCTCTCCCCATCTAAGCCACCCACCTTCCAGCTTCATCTGTGCCTCAATCCAGGCCATTTCCCTGCTGACCAGCGTCCTCCTTTCCCTCGCCTGCCTAAGGAACACGTGTGTGCCATAGTGGGTGTTGGATGACTTGTGGTTTCAATAAAAAACTCTGCAGCTTCCCAGTGTCTGCCTGCATTAGAACAGGGACGCAACCACCTACCCCACACCAGAAGACAAAGGAAACAGGCACTGGGAGAGGGCAGGGCCCTCCATCCTTGGGCCACCTTTCCATGACAGAAGTGGCAGGGCCCAGAATGGGCATGGGCATGTGATGGCCAGGCCCAGGTGAACAGGGCTGTGGGACCCAGGGGAGGAGGACAGGTGGGAAGACAGGGTCATTGTGGTCACCACAAAGCTAGCAACATGAGAAGGTCACCAGCTGGCAAATGGCACAGCTGGGATTTGGGCCACAGCCCAGAGGTGGCTGGGACTCTGGCAGGGACACCAATCAGGCAGCCTTGGGGCCAGCAAGGACCTCCTGGCCCCAGGAAAAAGGCAGGCCTTATCACCAACAATGGCCTTGAAGCCGCCACAGCCTCAGGGGCAAAGACGGCCGTGAACCTGTACAGCCCTAGGGCCTTGGTGGGCAATGATGGCTGGCAGCAGCCAGGGCGAAAAAGACCTGGGGACTGGCCAGTCAGATACCACCATCACTTGGGGCCACCTCTGGAGGCTGAGTCAGGTGCTCAGGGCCACATGGCCTTGTACCTGCCCTGAAGGTCACACTGCCATCTCACCAGTGACTCAGGCCATGTGCCTGTGGGGTCCCAGCCTGAGGTGACTGTGTCCTGACTCTGAATCCAACTGTTATTTGTGTCTAGATGTCCCCTGAAAGCCCCATGTAGTCAGGGGGGCAGGCTTCTAGAGTTCATGATTGACTCCTGGTCCAATACTGGGATTGTGAGCATGAGTATTACACCCACCTGAGGGTAGGTGGCCTGCATACAATATAAGGGACAGAGAGTCTTCTCTCGTGCTCCTCCCTTTTTTGCTCTTGCTGCTTCTGCCATCTTCCTGCCTCCATCAACTGTTGCCCCTGTCCCATACCACCCTGCCTTGGAGCCAGCTGAGTATGGACTGAAACCTCCACAAACTGTGAGCTAAGTAAACCTTTCCTTCCTTAACTTTGGGTGTCAGGTATTTTGTCTCAGTAACAAGAGAAAAGTAACCATGACACTAGCACGGCAGGTTCACAGAGAAGAATCAGCCTTCATCTGTTCCACATTCATCCGGCTAACACTCTTCTAACGCGGCAGGGTAGAGAAACTTGGTGGTCTTCATCTGTGATGCAGTCTAGCTTCTGTTTTGAGTCCTTCCTCTTGGCTTATTTCAGGCCCGTCTGTCTCAGCTGGGACTTGGCCAATTCTGAGGGCTTCTGTGTGCCGCCATGGGTTAGGCATGGCCATCCCGTGTCACCAGGGGCTGCTCACAGGGCTGCCCTGAGAGAGACCCAGGTCCTTGTGCTCAGGGTCCAGGGCTTGGCAGACAACACTGTGCAGTTGTGCAGGTTGTAGCTTCATAGAGGGAAGTGTGCTGTAGCAAGAGAGAAGTGTGCTGTAGCAAGGCCTAAGTGTGGATTTAGGCCATGATGGATGCAGGAGGCCCTGAGAGGAGTATGATCATGAAATGGAGCTCCATATGGCTGCACACATGCACATATGTATGTGTACACACATATGCATGTGTGTGTGGTGTGTGCAGACATGCTTTCATGTGCATCCTTGGGGATATGTCGCTTGGAAGACATGGAGAACATGTGTTTCTCCACCCCACTCCTGCTGTCAGTGTGACAGGATTCCAGTCACATGATCATTTCTTGCAGGCAACACGAACTCCAAGGCCACACAAATGGCTTCTGTCACCAGCTATCTGAGGCATGCCAGAACCATGGCTCTGGAGCCATAGGTGAGCAATACAGAGGATATGATGCCAGCTCAAGTGACTGCAGTGACAACTAACAAATCACACTGGTGCACCTAGGCTGGCCTAACCAACTGTCACACAGGGAGCCAGGGCCTTGGAAGCAACAGGCCACTGAGACTGACAGGGTCCTGGGTCTCAGAAGCGACACATGGCTGTGACAGAGAGGGTCCTAGGTCTCAGAAGAGACAGGCCACTGAGACTGACAGGGTGTCAGGTCTCAGAGGTGACAGGCCACTGTGACTGACGGAGTCCCTGGTCTCAAAGTGACAAGGTGCTGTGACCGAAACTATGTGCACTTGAACTTCTGCCCCACTCGTGCCCAGGTTGGGCCTTAGGATTTCTATTTCCTCACACACACACATGCACACCACACACAGTACACAACCACATATACCTGTGCATGCAACCAAACACACTACACACAAATAAGACACACACATACAACACACATCACACATGCATATACACATACACCATTCCTCTTGGGCTGCCAGACAAGTGAAAAACATCTCTAAAACAAAAACAAAAAACTACACAACCTTCACCTTTGGTCAGTGACTTCTGTCGGGCTGCAGGGAATCCACACATGAAAACTCCTATCCAAACCAGCCTGTCAGAGAAACAGCCTAAGACACAGGCCTGTGCTGCCTCACTGGACAGCAGGGCTGGTGGGCAGCACTCCTGCTCACCGAGGGCGCTGCTCCCCAACACGGCACTTGCAGACCCACACTCTTCACCTGGAGCCTCCCAGTCTCCTAGTCACCTCATGGCCAGAGGCAAGGGTGACATGTGATCCCAGGAGGCAGCATCAGCCACTCACAGCCTTGATTCCAGCATTAGGAGCACTGCACAGAGACTGTGGGCCCTGAAGGGTGTGGAGCTTGGCACCCTGTGTCTCCAGAGTTCAGAGAGGGTCCCAGAGAAGCCAGGCAGGGCTCCTCTCCTCATTCCCTCGGTGGGATCTGTGTCCCTGTGGGCTTTGGGTGCTGAGGGTGAGTTTGGTGGCAGTGCTGTAGGGACAGAAGGGCCCAGGACATTCAGAATGACCCTCACTTTCTTGTGCTGACACCTCTGGAGCTACACAAGGTGGCCCCATGGCACTATCGTCACCTCTCAAGGACCTGTGCTGGGGACTCACTTGACATGGTGCAGAGCAGGCAGTGACTAATATTAGCAAACTGGCAGAAAGTAAATTGAGAGTCTGTCCTAGGCCTACTCAACTGTGGCAAGGGCCTTAGCTGGCTCACAGGTGAGGTTAACCCCTAAGCTAACGGCCATTGCTGGAACCAGCAAACAGTCTGTGAAGTCCTGGCGCCTCAAAGCCAGGTAACAATCACCGCTGAAGCCTTTTCCACTTTCATTCCTCTCCCATCTCAGGAGCTCCAGTTAGCAGATAAGCTGGTCACTAGTTAACCATGATCTATTCCTCTGCACTTTTTGCAAAAATGCTTTGAGCCTCAATCCTTGAGCCCTGCCTGTGTCTGCAGTTCAACCCATTACTTCCTGCAGCCCAACAACACACTCCCAATCAAGCTGTGCGCCTAATAAAGGCCAGGGACACTGTGCCTCAGGGTCTTCGTCCTTCTTCACTCAGACATCCTGATTCCCCTTTGTAACTAAGTTATATCTTGTCTGTGTCTTATTCCGTCACTGTTCCCCTGAGCAGGAGATCAGTGGTCCCTAGGCCAGGGCCCTGACACCCCTGGTCAGGCTGTAGTGCCCAACCGTGTGGTCAAACCATCCCAGACTGTAGAGGCTTTTGCCAGGTGTGATAGCATTTAGGCAGAAGACCCTGAGTGAAGCAGATGGTAGGACAGGTGACTGCAGACACAGGCGGGCCTTGTCCCATCAGTCAAAGTGCTTGAGAGAAGGAATTCAGATTTCCTGAAGAAGTAGCATTGGGCCTCCAGATGGTCTTTGAGGCTCAGGCAGAAGCAATGACTCCTCCTGGTCTCTACAGGCCTTGTCTTGCTGTCCCTGAAACTGTGATAGCCAGTCCTTAAATAAACCCTCCATATACATCCCCATGGCTCTGTATCCCCAGGAAGCACTGGCTGGCATGATCGTCATCCTGTGCATGAATGAGAAGCTGTCACAAAAGTTAGACCTCGTCCAAGACCACCCCACTACAAAGGAGCAGACCGGCAACCAGGTCTCTGCTTGAGATCACCAGAAAGGAGAGGGGGATGTGTTCTGCCAGTATGGAGCCCTCTATCCGTGTCCTCGTCCCTGACCTCACCCTTGCAGCCCAAGACAGGGACAGCTGAAGACTGAAACCAAGCCCGACACTATCTGGGCAGGACTGGTCAGAGCTGGTCACTGTGTCTCCCCTAAAGGAGCATCCTAGACCATTCCCATGGCCCCGGCAGGACCATGCTCCACAAGCCTGAGTCACACACAGCCTCTCGGCCACTCGGCTGAGGCTGAAGGATTCTTTCAGTGATACCCTGGTGTGAGGGAGGAAAAGAGAAAGCAAGAAAGGTAGAGAGATGGAGAGAAAGAAGGGAAAGATGGAGAGGGAAAAAAAAGGCGAGGAGGAAAGAGCCAGGGAAGGACAGGGAAAGAATGGAAGAGACAGGGAGAGGTGGGAGGGAGGGGGACGAAGATCCCTGGAAGGCTGAACCCATACCCTCTTCTCCAGTTCACAGGTCCTGCCTCATTCCCCATGCAGTTCTCACCCCTGCCTGCTCCTGGCAAGGGCAGGGAGAAAGGATTACCCTGGCAGTCCTGTCCAGCTCAGCAGGAAGGACACATGGGGTGCTGAGAGCCACCTGGCAGGGAAGCAGGACCAACCTGCTTCCCCTTGACCTCAGCTGCCAAGAGACACAGGGAGAAGGAAACCAGGGTCACTGCTTGACCCACAACTCCCAGCTGGACATCAGTGTCTTGCCTCTCTGATGGGCACAGTCTTGAGGTCAGGAACTCTGACCACATGACATGCAGGAGACCAAGAGGGGTGCACAGAAGCTTAGGATCAGGCTTAGGGTTGGAGGTCACCTAGAAGGGGGTCTGGGAGGTGATGAAGGTAAAGGTTAATATTGGACACCACAAGGTTAGGGTAAGTGCTAGAGTCCCGTTGCAGGGGCTCTGAGAGGCGGTCGGGGTCAGATGTCATCAGCAGGTTAGGGTGAGAGCTAGAGGTCCCATTGCAGGGTCTTAGAGGTGGTTGGGGCTGTGGTTGGGTTAGAGTTGATGGTCACTGGGCAGAGGCTCTGGGATGGTTAGAGTCACAGTTACAGTTACAGTTAAGGGTTAGGGTTAGTGTTGGACATCACAGGCACCTGTCTCCTCTTGTGTGATATCTGTGTCACCTGACTTGCCAGCAGGGAAGCCATCACAGATGTGGCCCTCAACCTTGACCTCCAGAACCACGGGCTAGAATTGGCCTTTTTCTCCACAAAGCATCTGGCCTTGAGTACTTAATTACAGTGATAATATGCACTGGCCCAGTCATAAGCAGGGTCCTCGCCCTGGAGGTGAGAGTGACAGTGTGTGTGCATGTGCGTGCACGTGCGTGCATGTGTGTGCATTAGTGGAAAGACTCCAAACTCTAAGGAACACTTGGATCACATCCTACATGAGAGGCCACTGTACCTGACAGTGTGGTGGGTGACAGGGATGACCTCTTCCAGGAGATGGCTGGGAGACCAAGGGTGCAGACTACCTGGACAGGGGAGGAAGAGCACTCAGGCAGAGGGAGCAGAGTGCAATGCACTGGCCACCTGCCTATTTGTGCCTCAGTGTCCCCTAGACACAGCTGCACCTCCTGCAGCTGGAGGGATGAGGGGACACTGCAGTGAGTCTGGGCACAGGGCCAGAAGCACCATAGGTGTTGTCCAACAACAGTGCAGGAAACTGGCTAGGCCTGGCTGACCTCAGCACCAGTTAGCTATCTTCCAAGGCCAGCCCACCTGAACCCAGCACAGCACCGGGGAGGGATGCAGAAGCCAGGCGTAGGGCAAGGCAGGGCCAAGGGAGGGGTCTCTGCCCTGAGGAAGGGGCTCTAGGGAGGGACCCAGGGGCCTAGGAGACATGGTCCCTTCAGCCAGGACAGTCTGCCTCTCCCACAGCCTCCTTTCCTCCTTTTTTTTTTTTTTTTTTTTTTCCTTTAGTACCAGGGATCGAACTCATGACCTTGCGCTTGCCAGGCAGGTGCTTATGCCGCTGAGCTAAATTACCGGCCCTCCTCCCCTCCTTATACCTGGCCTGTCATCTGGCTCATACCAGCCATACCCTCCTCATGACCCCAGCTGTTGCTCAGTCCTGAGGTGCTGGACACCACAGAGCCACTGCAGAAAGAGCACATGGGGTTCTGGGAGCCTCTACTGGGTCCCTCCACCCCCAAGTCTCTCTGGTCTCCTGGGTCTGGCTGGGTGTGTCACTACCCTTTCTGGCCCCCAGTTTTCTTACTACAAATGTGGTGGTCACTTTCCCACTTTCGGTTCAATTTTGCAGCTGACTATGAGGACAGGACTTCCTGTAGCGCTGTCCCTGCATCTCTGGATCCCAGACTCCCAAAGCGAAGTGGCGTGGCTCCTCCTGGCCACTAGATGGCACTGGTGGATCACGCCACTCCTGCTGGGGCCACAGGTGGAATTCCGGGTGGACCCACCTCCTCCTGCAGCCTAAGACCTGCGGAAACACAGCTAGCTGAGCAGGAGACATAGGCTGAGGGTGAGCGGGGGGTCAGGCAAATCTGAACTTGGCGGTTCCAACCAGGGCCTCCTCAGGAGCACCGTGTGTCTCTCTGTGGCGAAGACAGCTGGAGGAGGCCTGGATTGGTGTGGAGCCCCTGAGACCTCTGAGATCCAGGGGAGGTCCACATAGCAAGTCCACCCCGCCTCCAGCACAGGGCATGCTTTGTGAGCATGGTCTGTCCCTGGTGACACCAGGACTCCTCTGCTCCAGGAAGCATGGTCTGCACTTGAGGGCCTGCTTACCCTATGGCCTCTGGTGAGTCACTTCCCATCTCTGTTCCTTTGCTCAGCCCAACCAGCCTTGAGAGCCTGAGAGCGTCGTGGAAAATAAGGGCCTGGGAATCAGGAAGGCTTGGGTGTGAACCCTGCTCCCGATCCTCTTCCCAGCTGTGTGACCCTGGGTCTCTCTGGAAATCGAATTATCCATGCAAGTGCTTATTCTGAGTCTGTCTGCTTGGCTCCATTGTGAGTTCCAGAAGGGTACACTTGTGTCTGTGTGGCTCACAAACAGCACGCCACTTGGTGCTGGCATGAACGTAACCTGGCACAATCGCTAGTCCATCCACTCACACAGTCACACACACAGTGGCAGCAGGCCTTGCCTCTCACCCCTCATCACCCAGTCATACGGAAGAGGGAACCTAGGTCCAGAGAATCTGGGTCCTTGCCTGAGGTCACAGAGCCATGTCACAGCACCAAGGCTGGGACTTGAGACTGAGTGCCATGCGGGCATGTGGAGGGATAGAGAGCAGCCCGGTCAGGGACCCACACCCAGGCCCCAGAGCCTGCAGGGTTACTTCCTATAGCAAAGGGGACACCACAAGTGCCATTAAGAGTCTGGAGACAAGGACCTCATTATCAGATTATCCAGGCAGGCTTACAGACTCCAAAGGATCCTTGGGAGACGGTTAGGGACAAGACCATGGAGGCCAAAGGGAAAAGGCCATGTCCAGGATGCAGGACAACATCTTCTCTGGAAAAAGGTGGACTGGAGAACAGCGTTGGATCGGAGTGTGTGTTGCTATAAGCTACCAAGCTGGTAGGTGTTTGCCATGGCAGGCAGCAGAGGAAACCCACTTGCTAACCATTTGGGTTTAGATATGAAAATGAAGTGTCCCCAGGGCTCGAGCAGGAAGTGTAACCACAAAACATGATGACATTTCAAATGGTTTCAACTGCAGTAAAAGGCACATTGGCATTAATTCCCTCAAAATCCTTCCCTCTCACTTTGGACACACTCTTCCCATCATCTGTGCCGCTTTCTGCAGCAGTTCTCGAGTCCTCTTTCCTGAGTGTCTTTTGTTGTGCTGTCTTGGCTGCCTCAATGTCCTGAGTCCATTTAAAACACTGACCTTTCACAGTCTTTTTTACTTTGTGGAAGAGCCAGAAATCACAGTTCCAGATCAAGTGAATAAGATGAATGAAGACACAGCATCATGTTTTTATTTGACAGAAATTGCCATAAACAGGGCTGGGGATTTAGTTCAGTGGTATAAGCGCCTGCCTGGCAAGCGCAAGATCGTCAGTTCAATCCCTAGTACAAAAAAAATGGCATAAGCAGCTGAGCATGGTTGTGCACACCTTGAATTCTAGCACTCGAGAGGCTGGGGCAGGAGGATCATCATGAGTTTGAGGCCAGCCTGGGATACGTAGTGAGTTCAAGGCCAGCTTGAACAAAACTACATATCAACACCTTGTCTCAAAAAAGTGCCATAAACTGTAAACTGCTTCAGAAAGTGACCAGAGCAGTGGGGTGATTGGGTCAAGGAGGAGGTGCTGAGGGAGGTCTCTGGTGATGCGTCTCCTACCGTAGTCATTCTTTATTTCAACTGGCCATAGTTCTGAACACACTTCATATTGAGGCTGGCCTCCGGTGCAGCATGGACAGGGGACGGGGTCATGGGGTGCTGAGTCTCACGATGCATCGGCTGTGGCAGGGTCACATGTTGGAAGGAGGAGGTGCTGAGGTGACAGGGGTGATGCTCCTGCTTCTCTTGGATGCCCTGGCCATGGAGCCAGCGACTGTGAGCTGAAACTTCTGAACCTGAGCCAAAATGACCCGCAAAGCTGGCCAACAGTGAGCAGCTGAGACTGTCCTGAAGCCCCGGGCAGCCCCTTCCTTGGGAGCCTCCTTCCTCTCCCTCGGGGACTCCTGAACCTCCAGCCTCGGTGCCAGGCAGAGACAGCACCTACTGTGTGTAGTCCTGGGCCGCCTTCTGTCCTGGCCATGAGTAGCAGGCAGCCGGGGGGGGGGGGCAAATCTGGTCGGAACCTATTTCAAACCCTAACCCACAGCACCTCGTGCCTGTACCTGTCCCTCTGCTCTGAGCAGGCTCCTCCATGCACCAAGCCAGGGGATCTGGAAAACCACACCAGGACACAGCCCAACCATGAGGGTATAGGAGCAGCTCCTCAGCAGCCTCCAGCCTAGGAAAACACCCAGCTTCCTGTCCCCACTCTGCCTCCAATCCCCATCCCCACAGCTGCTCGAAACTCCCCAGAGGCAGCACCGTGGAGCAGGTCAGAGGTGATGCATTGCTGCCTGCATCCTGCTGCCCTGTGTCCCTTTGGTCAGGTCATGGTAGAAGCTGGAGAGATAGGGTGGTCATGGCTGGGCTTTGGCCTTCACTGGGTGACCTGGGGCACAGCAAGGTGACCTCATTGCCCACAGACCTGGTGGCTGTCTGAGGAGTGGGACAGCCACCCCACTCACTCTACCCTCCTGGAACCCAAGAGGATGCTGTCTGCAGGATCACCATGGAAGAGGCCTGGCAGGAAGCCTGGCTCCACCTGCAGGAGAAGAGGCTGGAGGGCCAGGGTGTCTGGCTGGCCGGCTCTGGTGGCTGCACCCAGGTGCTGGGTTCGTCCTTCCCAGCAGGTCCCCTCCTGCCTGGAGCTCACAAGAACACTATGCCTTGTCCTTCTGGCATCCCCAGGACTGTGTCCCTGCTGGCCTTAGCTAAGACCTCTCCAGCATGAGTCCCCCTCTTTTGCTGTCATCCACCTTCTCGGCAGCCCCTGTCCCAGTGCTGGGGTGGATGGGCAGACAGGCCCATGAGTGAGCTCACCCCAAGTTCTGCCCCAAGCATGGACACTTTGACATGGTAAGCGACACTTGAGACACTTCCACAGTAGGCCCAGAGGAGCTGGCAGCTCCTGACCTCAAGGACATCCAAGGAGTTCTGAAGCTGCCCTGTCAGCCCTTCAGTGCTAGTTCAAAGGGAAGGGTATCTGTCTCTGCCCACAGCCCTATCTTCACCTATCCCCTGTCTGCCTCCATGCCTCTACCTATCTGCCTGCTGACCTGAACAACTCCCAATCTTTCTGATTACTGTTGGTCCATCTTCTCATCCATCCATCCAGCTGACCATCCACCAGTCTGTCAACCACCCATCCACCCATGCATCTACCCATCCACCTACATACCAGTCAGCCCACTGGTCCGCACCTCCATGCATCCATCTCACTTACACCCTCACTCACCCACCTATCAGTCAGCCCCAGAAGTTACTTCTCTGCCCATTTGCTAGCCTGTCCCTCTGTTATGTTTGTGTCTAGATGTGACCCCAAACTGCACAGGAAACACTTCCCAGAATCAACAACTGGGATCTTGCCTTATTAAAAAGTTTTTGCATGCCAATGGAAACCTCCAACGTAGTGAAAAGAAAACTCACAAATTGGGAAAATATCTTAGCCAACTGTCCCTCAGACAAAGGACTCCTATCTAGAACATATAAAGAATTTTTAAAAATTAGGCCCCCAAAATTCAAGGACCCAATCCAAAAATGGGCATCTGAGATGAGTACACACTTCTCAGCTGAAAAAATACAAATGTCAAATAAGTATATGAAAAAATGTTCAACATCAATGGTCATTCGGGAAATGCAAATTAAAACAACACTGAGATTCCATCTCACTCCAGAAAGAATGGCCAAGATCAAGAAATCGACCAACAACAAATTCTGGAGAGGCTGTGGGGGAAAAGGAACTCTTCTGCACTGTTGGTGGGAGTGTAGACTGGTACAGCCCCTGTGGAAATCAGTCTGGAGATTCCTCAAAAAGCTAGGATTAGAGATTCCATTTGACCCAGCTATCTTGCTTCTGGGCATTTTCCCAAAAGAACTGAAAACATCATACCATAGTGATATATGTGTATCCATGTTTATAGCAGCCCAGTTTGTAATAGCCAAATCATGGAAATAGCCCAAGTACCCATCAATCAAGGAATGGATTTTAAATAAAAAGACATGGTGTTTTTATACAATGGAGTACTACTCAGCTATAAAGAAAGATTGCAGACTTTTATAAGTAAATGGATGCATCTTGAGACCATACTCATAAGTGAAATAAATCAAACTCATATGTGTAAATACCATATTGTCTCCCTACTGTAAGAAGGTGAAAAATTATATACGTTCCAAAATCTACAATGAATAGTGTATAAGGGTAAGAAACTGCTCAAAGAGGAAAAGTAATTGGAATAAGGGAAAAGAGGAAAAAGAAGGACGAGAAAAGGAAAAAGACATAAAGTGTGTGTGTGTGTGTGTGTGTGTGTGTGTGTGTATATCTATATATAGAATAGCTAAACTGACTATACTACTAATTGTATTAGTTATTGGAAAAGAATAGTTAATACTCATGTTTAGATCAATTTTACATGTATATATCTGTTAATCTAAGCAACCCTCTTGAAGGTAACAATATGCAATACTGCAACCATTGTCAAATTCCTATCATCTTGTTTTGAAACCTATACTGTTACTGTGTTTGGTTCCTTGTTGTTTGTCTGTATTGCTTTTTGTTTTTCTTTTCTGTAGCTTTTAAATCTTAAATAAAAAAAGAAATAGATGTGTCCCCAAAGCTTCATGCAGTCATGGGGGGCAGGCTTTTCAGAGTTGGCTGTATCCAGAGTGTGTGGTGCTGGGATTAAGGGCATGTGATAGTAAATCAGTCCTCTGATTGGTTTGGCATAGTTCTGGCTAGGATTGAGGGTATGAGTGCTACACCCACTCTAGGGCAAGTAGCCTGCATGTAATAAGGGACAGAAAGAATCTTGTTTTTTTCTCATTTGTTGCTTGTGTTATGCTGTGTGTCCCAGAGACTGTTCTCCTCTGTGATGCCCCTCTGCCAAGCTACCCTGCCTTGGAGCCAGCAGATTATGGACTGAAGCCTCTACAAACTGTGGGCCAAATCGTTCCTCCTTTTCCTCCAACGGGATGGCCACGAACAACTGGCACAGCTAAGGGAGGGCGCTGGGCAGTCACCTGGGCCTTCCGTCTGCGTGGAAACCATGCCTGTGCCATCTTGTCCTGGCAGGAAGCTGCGGGGGCCTGGGCAGGGGTCCCCATGTAGACCCTCAGGCCTGGTCTTACATGTGGCCTTCTGTGCGCAGGCGCACTGGGACTTGCAGCCTGGGCCGAGTCCTGCTCCATTGCGTCCACGCTGCCACGGCAGGCAGCGTGGCTCTGGACCTCAGTTTCCTCAGCTCATCACACGGGACCTGGGTGGGCTCAGCAGGCGCCACGCTCAGGACCACGCCTTTGCTACTTGAAGTTCTGTGCGTGGCTCTGTTGTCGCAGGGAAGAGATAGAGGTGCACAGCAGGAGGCGCGCCTGGGGCTCTGAGCCCTGGTGCTGGGCAGGCGTGGGTGATGCATATTCCCGAAGGGCTGGGCCACGCTCCCCTGCCGAGCTTTCTCACCCGATGCGGGAACCAACAAGGTCCCTGCCACATTTGCCTGGGTACAGCACATCACTTGCTGACCCTCTCAGGAAAGCCGCTGGGGGACACATGCACCATACGCCTCACTCCCCACGATGCACGGTTCTGGGGCGCTCAGCCCCGCTCCCCAGGTGCTGAGTGACAGCGTGGGTGGCATGGGGGAGGAGGAGCCACTCTGACTGGCAGCTCCAGGCAGGCGCTGCGCCCTCGCGGCTCACAGCACAGACGCCCTGCCCTGCTTCCCCGCTCAGCCAAGCAGGGCTGCATCACCACTCTGTAGGTCTCCTATGCTGTCCTGGGCTGAGGTGAAGGTCACGAGGGGCAGCGCTCACAGCCCTAGCCCCACCCATCCTGCTCCCTGGCAGCAGGCATTTAGGGCTGTGGCAGGAAGGGGAGCAGTGACGGACCCCAGCGTGCTGAAGTCAGGTCAGCACTGGAAGAAACCCAGGTTCCAGTGGTTAGGACAGCCCCAAGATGCCTTTCCAGGAGAGCAGGTGTCCCTTGCCCTGGAGGGCTCCCCAAGGCTCTGCCAGTATGTGGGGGCCTTGGATGGGGCCGATGAGGGGAGGGCTCTCCACAGCCCCTTTTGTCCACTTGATCACAAAGCCCTGCTGAGCCCCCACAGCGTGCTGGGGTTGCAGGGAGCGAGCAGTGGAGGAAAAATTAGGAAGCAAGATTCTGGCAGGGACAGAGTGAGTCTCAACAGGCTGTGTCCTCATGTGAACATTCAGGACCCAAAATGTCTGAAACCGAAGCCTCCTGAACACCGATGTGACAGAATCCCAGCCTGACTGCACAGGCCGGTCAGGGTAAGATGCAGTCACACACACAGCACCACTGTGCACAGTGACTTGGGAGAGTGCTGTGGGTGTGGGCCGTGCATTTGGGCCTGCTACCCATGGCTTTGCTTTGCTCTGCTCTGCAGATATGGAAACTTCTGCTCCCAAGTATCCTGATGCAGGAGTTGTAGCAGGTTGTAGTGACCACCAGGGAGGAAAACCCGGCAGGAGAAGCTGTGGAGACTGAGGGCTGGGCAGGCAGGAGGCTCCGAAGCCTCTTCTAGGAGAGCCAGGGAGGCTGGGTAGGAGCGGAGCCTGAGGCTGTGCCGCTGGACCTGTGTGGGGCAGGGGTGACCTAACTCCTGGCCAAGAGCCTCCCTCAGGGGCCCCTGTGCTTCGCAGATGCACAGGACTCCATTGCTGAAGAGTCCAGCCCTCTGTTCACATTGCCACCTGCGTGTGAGGAGACTGAGTCCCAGAGAGGAGTCTGGTGACACAGTGCACCCAGCCCCACACCCCACCACCGCACTCGAGGCTCTTCAAAATGATATTTGTAAAAACTGTTCCCAGTAAAGACAGCTAAAAAGGATGGGCTGAAGGTGCTTTCTGCTGCCTGGAAGCCAGATGAAAGGCACTCTGGTTGCAGAAAGGCTCCTCCTGTGTGTGCTACGCTTGCCCGTCAGTTTCAAAAATTACCAGCATCTCCAAGGAGAAATGGTGAGGGGCTTTTGAATGTGGTTGAGGAAGGGTGAGTGTTGATTATAGCTCACCTGCGTCAGACGCTTGTACCTTAGTGTAATTTCTCAGACCACGAGGAGGCAGGGACTGCATCCATTCCATCTAAGCAGGACTTGTGGAACAGGAACGCCGTGAACATCTGCAGAAGTCCTCGCCACTGTGGAGGCCTCTGCATGCTGGTAGACAGACCTTAGTGTGCTTGCCCAGAGAAGGCCAAGGAGGCCTTTCCTCCAGCCACATCTGGCCAGGAAGCACAGCATGAGAACTCTGCATCAGGACGAGCAGAGGTATTCTCAGGGAGCACCACAAGGTGAGAAAACAGGCTAGGAGTAGCTCGGTGGCATAAGTGCCTGCCTGACAAGCACAAGGCCATGAAATCGATCCCCGGTACCAAATAAGAAAAAAAAAAGGTAAGAAAACAGCCAAAATGTTGACAGAAAAATTCCAAACTTTAACTCTTACACTCTAAAGAAGTCAACACCCTTTCCAGAGCCACATCAGAGACAGCAGGGTCTGTGTCAGTCAGTCTTCATCAGTGAGTGCTGCAGAACAAGCACCTCGGGCCTGTTTCTTGGAGAAACTGCCATTTTTTTATGGGCCAGGATGGGCATCAGCAGTGGGGGACCAGCTGCTGCTGCGACTCATCCATGTGGCCAGGTCAGGCCGGATGTCTCTCACCAGGGGCTGGGCTACAGGAGAAGCTCTTAGATGATGTCAAGTTCCCATGGCCCAAGCAGGAGGGACACTTGTGATGCTTCTAGAGCCCTCTACCAGAAATGACCACACTGCCACTTAGGCCCACATACGGGGAAACAAAGTCACATAGTCAAGCTCAACACCCCTGGGAGGAACAGGTGGTAAACCTGTGCTGAATATTTACCGCCTGATTCAGCCTGTGAGGAGCCAGTAAGTTCTAAACTGTACTGGGAGACAATGGGGATTTCCAAGAACCCCTGGGCCACAGTAAACAGGGGGATGAGGGCTCAAGTGCACAGGCTCCACTGTATCCATGGGCCTTGTTTAAAACCTGGGAGAAATAATGCACTGAGACCTGTGGCTGGTGTCCTTCCTGCAAGGCACAGAGGAATCTCTGGGAAGCCCACCAGCTGTGCTCTGCTGGGGGCCAAGCTCGCGGAAGGAAAGGAGGAGACTGGAACCCTCATCTCTGGAGTCTGAGGGGGAGAGCAGCTGGTAGAGTGGAGAGGCCAACCTGTCCTGCAATGGCCAGGCCAGAGATCAGGATCTGCTTCCAGCTCCTTGCTTTATACCTGGGGAAACTCAGGCCTGGGGACGGTAGGCCTAGAAGACACCACCCAGCTAAGGTCTGTTGTTGTTTCAAGGTGTTGCATTTTGGGACAACAGTGAGGAATGACTAAGACCACTGCTTCCTCAACCAAACCGGACATCCAGGGCTTCAGCTGGGTCTCAAAGTCAGCCCACTCCCCAGGGAATGGAGACAGCTCCAAGAAGTATTACCCTGATGTCACAAGAGTCTGGCTTCAGGATGAGATGGAGAGGACCAGGGGATCCGTTAGCCAGCCAGGAAGAGACAGCAAGGTAGGGCAGGGCCCCAGAAGGAAGAGGGCAGCACAGAGCCCAACTCCACAGTAACACAGCCCCTTGGGCTCCCCGTCTGTCTGAGATGTTTGGCTGACAGCACTGGGAGAGGTTGATAAATCTGTTCCCCAGTGGCACCTGGAGGATCTTCTTAAACTGTAAATCTGATCCTGTCACTGCTGCACCCTGGATGAAGGCACAGCTGGCTCAGCCCCTCCCACCTGGCACACAGCTGCCCTTTGGTCTCTGGTCTCTGGTCTCTGGCTGCAGTGCCCAGGGCAGAGAGTACTGCTAGACCATGTTCCCTGCTACCTGCTACCTGGTCACTGTCTTACTTGGAAGGGGCAGCCT
Organism: Dolichotis patagonum; assembly: GCA_004027295.1. Classification (NCBI taxonomy): domain Eukaryota; kingdom Metazoa; phylum Chordata; class Mammalia; order Rodentia; family Caviidae; genus Dolichotis; species Dolichotis patagonum. Next base: position 117,076 of record PVJX010001618.1, on the reverse strand, counting down.
CCCTGACCACCCTTGAGTGACCCCCTCATGCGTGCAAGGAATCCACATCATCTCTCTCCCACAAAGGCCCTCAGCCTCGGCCCCGCTGGACTCACAGCGTGGAGGCTTTGCTACTCAAATGTCAGATGAAGCAGCAAAAGCAGGCATGGGATCCTAGGCCAGTGCCACTGACTTCAGGAGCTCCATGCAGACACAGGACTCCGGTCTAGTGAATCCGGAAGCCATGAACTTCCAGCTTGCTGCTGGCCGAGTGCTAGAACCACTATGCCTAGTGCAGGCTGGGTACCCTGGGTGTTGGGGTGACGACAGCTTGCCCTGGCTGGTGTTCACATGATGGAGGCTGCCCTCCATCTGGGCTGTCAGCTGCCAGCACTGGAGGAAACAGAGCCTCTGCAAGCCAGACAGCGTGGCAAGGTCTTGCCCATGGGAGAGTCCTACAGAACAGTATCCAGATCTTCGTGTCACAAACAGGGAGCCTGAGGCACATAGCTACCCAGCCACAAGGTGCCTGGCCCCCACCCAACTGTGCCAGGACCATGGGGAGAGAGGGACCAACTTGTCCCCATCCTGCTGCTCCTCATCCATGGGTGGCTGAGGACAAGGCCCTCTCCAAAAGGACGCTCTCCTCTAAGCTCACAGAGCTGGGATCCCACACCCCAAACCTCCCTGGTGACAGACTTTTGTCAGCCATGAGAAGAGGTGGGTCACCATGGAAACCTCAGGACTCTGGGCTGCAGACTGCTGGCTTTCAGGAGACCTTCCCACAGCTCCTGAGGCTCCAGCTCCCCAGGCCCCCAACCATGAGGCAGGTGCACTCCAGTGATGGAGAAACTCCCACTCATGAGAGCAAAGCTGTGGAGAAGGCCTCATGACTGACATGTGGGGTTGAGTCTCTAATTAAAACATACACAGGTGCCAGTCAGAGATCAGCCCTGAGCTGAAGTCTTCACCCTGAGAAACTTCCCAAGTCTCTTCTGCAGGAGCCATGCCTTGAGCACTCCACAGCTCTCCCCACCAGGAAACATGGCCCTCATGCTGAGCATGGACACTGGGCTAAGCTGCGGTGACTTTCAGGCCTGCGGTGCTCCACCTAGTGTCCCACTGTGGTCACCCAGGTGGTATTAGAAATGTCTTATGAACAGCTCTGAGAGAGGTACCCAGGCCAGGCGGTTTGCAAAAGCTCTGCCTGGGTTCTGATGTGCACCCATGCTGGCGATACGCCTACCCTCCTCTGTACAGACTGGGAAACTGGCTCCCAGAGAGGGGACTCATCCCCAGGCCCTGGTTGTGAACAGCTTCTAGGACCAGATCTCTTTCCCACTGGCCACCCCAGCTCCAGATGGCTCAAAAAGGGTAAAGTGGCTCTAGGCATCCAGAGGCAGAGAATAGGGGACACTGTTCAGAGAGCGGGGCCAGGGGCCAGGGGTGGGCACACAGGGCAGGGCCAGCTATACTTCAGCCTCGCCCCCTCCTGGAAGTGGTGGAAGGTGCAGGACTTTCCAGTGAAGGCAGGCACAGGCAGCTGCAGCTCTGAGCACCACAAGGAAGGCCCCAGGAGCCCAAAAGCCCTAGAATGAGGCCCTGGGAGGAAATGACAACCCGGGGCGAAGGCAGTCTCTGGGGAAACTGAACTCCAGCCATAGCCCCTCCACCCATGACATGGGGACAACTGGGCCCTAAAATGTGTGAACTGGACAGCCCTAGCTGGGGAACAAACTGGCAGAGCCCCATGGTAGGGACCAGGACAGCTGCAGGGGAGTTGGGCTGCTGCAAACTGAAGGAAACTTGAAAGCTGGGCATGGTGGTGCAGACCTGTAATCTCAGTACTTGGGAGCCTGAGACAGAGGAGCACCATCAGTTTGAAGCCAGCCTGGGCTACACAGAAAGACCCTGTCTCAAACAAAACTATAACTGGAGGAACCCCAAAAGACTCCAGCTCCCCTGCACACAATTTTGTTCTTGCAGACACACTGCTAAAAATCACATCTTCTATTTGCGAATGTTGGGGACTTGGTTCCAAGCCAGGTCTTTATGATCTATAAAAATAACAAAAGAACCAAAACAAAAGTTTGTGCCAAGGGAAAGAAGCTGCTGAACAGGGGGAGAATGATGTGGCTCCTCCTCCTCCTCCTCACTTGTTCTTGGCAGAATGTGTGCATTCCTGGGCCTGTGTGCATGTGTGCAAGTGTTTGGGTGTCCATATGGGAGCCTGCACATGTATGTATTGCTGTTTGTGTGTGCATGTAGGGTGCATGCCACGCATGTGTTGAGTGATATATGCACATGTGTACATTTATCTAGTATGTATACATATGCACATGCATGCCCATGTCCAAACATGCTAGGTACCTGTGCATTCATGTGTGCATGTGTGAAGCTGTGTGTGGAACCTCAGGTGACGTAAAGACAGGAGGAGAAGGGGGATTGGAAAGCCCAGGAAACCCTTGAAAACTGAGGATTAAACATGTGATTTGGGACCATCCCATCACCTCAAGGTCCTTGACAGAAATAATTTACAGTTTTTCTGGGGCAAAAATGTCAGTGCAGGCTGGGCTCACTGACTACCCACAGACACACAGTTCTTTCTGGAAACAGAGCTCAACAGAGCTCCATCGGCAAGTGCTAGCAGTGGAAAGAAAGATGAAGACAACTGAAAACGTGTTGGCGTTGTTAGAATGGGAGTGGATGAGAGTGGGGAGTCCCTGAGTGATGGGGGGTTGGGCCAGGACTGTGCTGGCCTTCTTGGCTGGCCGTGTGGCTCCTTCCGGACAATGGCACCTCCTTCCCTCTACAGATCCTGCCTGCTTTCCACTGACAGCCGGGGCCTCCAGCACTTGTGTGCATCCAAACACGTGAGGAGGCTTGGGGGAGTCACCTATAGGTGAATGAAAATTACTAATAATCTTGTCATGGCTCATCAGTATTGAAAGTTGATGATACACCTGGCACTGAGCTGGGCATTTATATTAAGCATAATTACACTTCTGTTAAGTAGGATAATGCCATTCCCCACCTCCAGGAAACACTTCTCAGTAAAAAACTGCAGAGCTTTCACAGGCAGCTCAGATTGTCACCACCTCTGAGAAGCTTCCTCCCATGTCACCAATTACTCCCCAACTGCAGGGCAGTTGGTACCTGTTTACCTGGGCCCTCGGGGCAGAGAGAGCTCTGTGTGTGGGATGAATACTAGCTGTCCCATGGGCCCCTCCCTCCTCCCAGCCAGCCCTAAACTCCACACCATCCCAGGAGCCTATCAGTCTCTGCTCGTCTCACAGTGGATAAGACAGATCCCAGCTTTCTGCTTCCAGTGTAATTTCTTATGAAAACACTAGAAACTGAGAATGTGCTCTCTGGGGACCAGCTCCTGTCCTCAGCAGGCCACACTGCAGGAAGCCAACAGCCCTTGAAGGCAGGTCAGAGGCTCCTGCAGCGCCCTGCCTCCTCCAGGCCAGTCACCATTCCCTGGCTGCAGTCCCTCCCTCCCTTCCTTCTTCCCACCACCACCACCACTGCCCCTTGCATCCATCAGAGCCCACAGAGCCCCTGACCATCCCTGCATAATCCCGAGGACCCAAGACAAGACACCCATGCTCCCAGCACCCTGTAGGGTGGCATCCCTGCACCACACAGTGTCTGGGCCACCCCTCACTCCACACCCCTCAAATCTGCCCCACCCTTGGAGGTGACAGGGACAACAGAGGTGCAGAGCCAGAGAGGTCATCGCCATGAGCTGTGCTTGGTCCAGCCAAGACTATTCCAGGCAGAGAATCCAAAGGTGTCCACAAGGAGGTGGGAGTGGCCCTACTGACCAGCTGAGGAGGGATGCACCAGACGATAAGAGCCACAGGGATCTGTGTCCCACACCAACTTTCCACGGGCACCAGGACCCAGTGGGCAGAGGCTCCCTCCGCCTCCTCCCATGACCCCTCCAGTGGGCAAGGAGCCCCACAGGCAAGACAGGCCCTGGCTCACTGACACTTGCCCACCACGACAGACCGGCTCTCCAGGGCCTTGATCTGCCTGTCTGAGCCTCGTGCCTGCTCAGGAAGCAGAGTGCATGGGGAGCGGGTTTCTCATGGACCCTACCCACCCAAGAAACACTGCTCAAGGGGCACCGCTCGGCTGTGACTCAAGCTCAGGGTGCCTGCCACCCACCAAGCCCACAGCTTCGTGAGCTGGCTCCGCCCCCACAGGACTGCTGTCCATGTGAAGCTGCAGCCAGACAGATACAGCTGAAGAACACTGTCAGGGGTGTAGTGCACTGGGGGTCCGAAGCAGCACCCCTTCCTCTTCATTAGGTATGAGTTGCACTCCCTACCTTGCCAGCTTGCTGAGTTCTGTACGTTCCTAGGTTGACTGAGCTGGCTTTGGACTCTGATCTTCCTGCCTCAGCCTCCTGAGGAGCTGGGACCCAGTTCCCCAACTTGTCTCATCTAGCAGAAATGACTCCGGACATCGTCGATGTCCCCAACCCAGACCCAGGAGCAGGGCATCTGCTGCTCCATTCCAGAGGCCCTAAAGAGTCAGACCAGACACTGTACAACCCACCACACTAAGGAGACTTCAGGTGTCCAAGTGGAGACAACTCAATACCACCTTCCTGTAGCAAGCTCGTGAGGGCACAGGGAGGCCCCTCCTCCTGGAACAGCCCACACCAGGCTCCAGTGCATACAAACCCACTTTAATGCACATGTACAGAGATCAGGATTGCCAGGCAGGGGGCAGAGACGAGCAAACTGCCGACCACCTGGACAAAGCCCCTAGTCTGTTCCGAGGGTCCACACAGGGAGTGGAGCAGAGAGATAGAAGTAGGGTCACAGGAGCTGGGATGCTAAGCGGTGAGCAGGGTCCAGGTGTGGAGAGCCGGCTGAGCCAGGGAGTCACCTGTGTATCCGTGTGAGTACACTCGATCGTGGGGCTGGGATGCAGAGCGCCAGGATAGGGGCACCTCCCCAGGGTGTGTCCCCAGCAGGGCTGCCCTGCTATGCCTCTTACAGGCTGCAGAGGGAGCCGGACCATGGCTCAGCTCTCTGGGCCTTGAAAACAATCTGGAGATGACGCCATGGCTTCTTGAAACCCTAAGCCCAGCATCTCTAAAGTCTCTGACAAGAGCTGTGGCAGTTTGGGCTGCAGGCACAGAGCCACCAGGCCAGGCACGTGGTGCCCACACTCGCCTGGCACAACCCAGCCACCACCACTTCTCTTTCCAACAACCATGCACAGAGGGCGCTGGTAGATGGGACGTGCCCCTCATGCATTTCCTAGCACATGGTGGACACAGCACCCTGCTGGCACTCAGTAAGTGCATAAGGATGGACACTATACGCAGCCTGGCTCTCACAGAGCTCTGTCCTGAGCCAGCTGAAGGGACAGCCTGGCTCAGAGTGGGGCCCTGGTCAGTGGAAGGCAGCAGAGGGAGTGCTGTCTGGACAGCAAGGAGCGGTCACTGGCCAAGATGCTGGGTCTGCACCACAGCATACTGGCCAAGGGCCACCACATCCACTGCCCTCAAGATGGGGCACAGCAGCAAACACTTGGCACCTCCATGGAGTAGAGGAAGCTGGAGGGAGGCTGGGGAGCTGCAGAATGGGCAAAGCCGAGGAGCAGGCGGGCCACTGGGTGGACAAAGCAGAACCCAGGGTGGGCACTGCAGAGCGGGGCAGGGCCCCCATTTATACTCGCCATGCCAACCCCACTCTGGGAAAGCACTGGTGACCTCTGTCCAGCAAGTTGCTCCAAAAGCTCCACTGCTTGCAGAAGATGCCACCAGCTTGGTCCTTGAATCTCCCCACTGTCCCCTGTGCTCAGAGACACATCGTCCTGGGGAAGCTGAGGTCAGGAGACGGCAGAGGTGAAAGGACTTAGGGGACAAGCGGGAAGGCAGAACTCAAAGATCTCAGCACCTCGGGGGGCCTCCCAGCTGTGCCAAAGGTCCAGATAGGGTTCCGGGTGGGGAACATGGGCAGGGGCCACCTCCCTAAGGTGCTATCTGAATCCCCTTGCCCCCTGCATGCCCAGCTCACTGGACAGAGCACTTGTCCCTCTCACGGGCCTGGCCCTCCCGCAGGACCTTGGCCTTGATGTACTTGAGGTCACTGTTGACGCTGGGCCGCCGGGCAAAGGGTGAGACCATGCCATAGGCATCCACGTCCTTGCCACGCCGCATGCACAAGGGCCGGGTGTGGAAGGTGTCGCCGTACTGCACGGAGATCTTGCGGTGCAGCGCCGGGCTCATCTCGTGCGGCAGCTTGGCCATGCTGAAGAGCACATAGAACATCTCATCCACGTTGGTGTTCTTCTTGGCTGACACCTCAAAGTAGGCGCAGTGCTCATCGCCTGACACCAGCAGCTCGGCCTCGGTGCTGGGCACTTGGCGACACGGCTCCCCATGGTCGCTCTTGTTGCCACAGATCACCATGGGCAGCTCCGCAGCCTCCTTGGTCCTGTTTTTCAGGCAGGACTTGACCTCCAGGATCTGCTTCTGCAGCCTCTTGACCTCGTCAAAGGACTCGCGGCTATCCAGGCTGAACACCAGGATGAAGACATCGCCTGCAGAGAGGGTGGGCATGAGCACCTCTGCCCAGGGCCTGGGATGGGGACTGAGACGCCGTGGGGCTCTTGGGGACCTGGTGTCAGCCTCCCCATGTCTAGGGCAGGACGCTGAGGCTCTGAGCCTAATATCACGGTCATGTTCAATAACACTCGCCCGCACCATGCTCCTTCTTGGGCAGAAGAGCATGACCGTGGACTGGCCCAGACAGTGCTAGAATTGTCTTTTCCACATGCACAGGAGCCTGCACCTGCTCTGGGCATCCCCAGGCTGTGACACCTGGACCCACAGCAGGATGCACAGTGGTCAGGCATGCTCACCAGCCACTGGGCCTCAGGTGGATCGAACGCCCCTCACCTCGCCCTGTGTTACTCCATGTAAGCGATGACAAGGACAGGCCAAAAACCCTTGCCAGCAGCCCCTCACTCCTCCTTCCCACTCCAAGTACACACACCTAGGCCCAGAAAGCAAATGCAGCCAGCCCAAGGTCACACAGCTCAAGTGGGGCTTGGTTGGGACTGCACCCAATCCTGCCCTTGGCTGCCTGCTTCCTCAACACCCACGGGACGGGCTCTAAATCAGAATGGGGAGTGGTGTGGGGTCAGGAGGGTAGCAGGGTATGTACCTCCACCCCAGTCCCATCTGGATGTCCTTTCCTCACTTTGTTGAGCTCTTGGAGCTGTGAGCAGATCGGGCTCCTCATCTCACGGGCAAGGAAACTGAGGCTCAGTGGTGCTGGCCACAGGCCAAGTCTGCAGGAGAATCCAGCAGGAATCCACCTGCTATGGTCCCCACAAAAGGACGTCCCAGTGTTCGAGCTCCGGCAGCAGGGTCAGCACAAACCTCACCCCAGGCTCACACAGTGGGTGCTCAGGGAAGCTGTCGCAAGGTGGCACCGATGGCAGCCACAGCACAAGCTGCTCTGAGAGGGTCAGTCCTCACTGTCCTGTCAGTCTGATCTTGGCCTCCAAATGTGAGACTGGATGCCAAGCACTAGCCCCTTGGTGGCAGCTGAAAAAGGGCTGGCAGCAGCGTGAATGGCTTCAGAATCCCCTGTACCCAGCACCAGAAAGCAAGGCTGGGCTGGTGATGGAACAAAGCAAGAGCAGACAGATGTGCTCGGAATGCTACATGCACAGAACAGACAGAAAAAGCTCTCGCCATTGCCAGGACACAAATCTGAATGTCAATGTGCTCGCAAAGCAGGAAGAGCCCACAACAGGCCCCGGGGTGCCACCTTGGGGAAGCAGAGCCTACAACAGAGGACACGGGTGTAAGGGGCTCTGGCCTCACCTGTAGGACTCGTCTAGTATTGTTTGTGTGACTAAAAGCACACGTGGACTACGCCGCACCTCTTCTCCACCTGAGCACTCTTTGTGTCTGTGACACCCAGGTCCCCCTGCTGGAAGAGCTGACCCCATGCCATGCCCACTATGTGTGGAGGAGCAGCCGTGGAGACCAGGACTCTGACACACCCATCTCCAACACACATCTAAGCTGCCAAGTGGCACAGCCAGGACTGGAACTCAGATCTAGAAAGGTTCTTCCAACCAAACATTCTCTCTCCAGACACAGGTGCCCGGGAAAGGCCAGGCCTGCAGAGTCTGGGTCCTGGCAGGATGAGGGCAGTGTGGGCAGGTGCGGGTTTCTGGGAACAAAGATGTCTGGTTTGGAGGCACGTCAGTACTAAGGAGAGTCACCTGTGTGCTGCCTTAGCTCTGCCAGGCATGGGAGGGACCAGCTGGGGAGGTGGCAGCAGCCACAGCGGGCACACCAGAAACGCCACCGCAGCTTAGGATCAAGGCTCCCTGCTCAGCAGCACCTTCCATGCATTAGCTGAGCTCCCACAGGATCCAGGCTGCACCACTTCTCCAGAAGAGGAAACACAGGCACAGTAACAAAGGCCCACATGTGAGGCTGGCACAGGCTATGTCCAGGAACCCCTGGTGTCCCCTCCAGTCTCTTGTCCTTCTCTGTGCTCTCAGCATCCTAAGAGGCTGCTGGAAACTCAGTGGGATGCAAGAGAGCTGGTTGCTTCCTCTCCACCATGCTTTTTTTTTTTTTTTTTTGGTCTTTTTGAGACAGGGTTTCACTATGCAGTTCAGGCTGGCCTTGAACTCTTTGTAGCCCAGGCTGTTCCCAAACTCTCAATGATCTTCTTACTTCAGCCTCCCGAGTGCTGGCATTACAGGCATGTGCCACCACACCAGGTTTCTCACCATGCTTCTGCCTGGCATGAGTTGCTGACCTCTATCTCAGTTTCCCCACTGGTGCACTTGTGAGCACCAAATAAACACACACTAGGCTCTAAGAATAGGATCAGGCCCTCAGCCACTGCCGTTACTGTCAACACAAAGCCCCTCCCGCTGCACCCCAGCTCCCCCTATCCTCTTTAGAGGTGGCCAAGACCCAGGGGCTCTGAGCTCTGCTGGGTCTCCTGCCTATAGAAGCAGCCATCAACCCCTTGGTACCTGTGGGTCAGGTCCTGGTCAGGTGGGATGAAACTAGGGCGGCATCTCTAAGCTGGCAAGCCCCGGCCCAGCCCCAGCCCCAGCCCCACCTGTGAGGATGGACAGCCGGCGCATGGCAGGGAAGGGGTGGTTGCCCGAGGTGTCCAGGATGTCCAGCTGGTACATGTCGCCGCGGATGTTGTACACCTTGCGGTGGAAGTCCTCAATGGTGGGCGTGTACTGGTCCTCAAAGCGGCCGTTGAGGAAGCGTGAGACGATGGCGCTCTTGCCCACACGCGAGGCACCCAGCACCACCATGCGGTAGGAGTTCTTGGCCGGCACACTCAGGGCACAGTTCCCGCTGGACAGCGTCTTCATCATGGTGCGCGGCTGCCACAAAAGTAAAGGGGCAGGCAGTGTCAGGCACCCCCACCCACCCGGCTAAGCCCCGCCACAGGCCTGAGCCTCCCTGCCACAGCTTGGCCTCATTTTCACCTATGAAATGCAGGTATGGAGCCCCAGCCCGCACTCACCCACACCTCCTTCACCTGCTCACTCCTCTAACCCTGCTCGCCAATCCCTCATCTAGGGGAGCTCCGGTGGGTCTAGCTCCTGGTGGGGCACCAGGACCCCTGCAAAGTTTCTCCTGAGAGTGACAGAATGGGTCCAGGGGCTCAGCGAGGTTGCTGCTCTCTGTCTGCATTTCCAGCAAGCTGGTGGCTCTGGGACAAGCCACAGGGGAGGGTCTGACATGCATTTCTAAGACAAGGGTGCTGTGACCCTTCAGTCCCCCAGGAAGGAGAGAAGGCTGTGTCCTGACCCTTGCAGCTGTATGTCCAGACTGCTCCTGTGGCCACTATGGAGGACACACCCTGGTCTGAAGAAGGCTCTGGTCTGCCCAGGATCTGTCCCCAAAAGGCCTGGGCCAAAGGATGAGGACAGAGCATGGCCACAGGCAACTCAGCCTCCCTGCTAACTCCAGAAGAGCCCAGACTTCCCAGGGGTCCTCTTGGCCCATCAAAGAGGCCTGAGACAGATCTAAGATCTGCACCCCTGTGGAGATATTCACGGCCACTCAAGTGGAGACTGCTGGGCACAGATCTCCTGGCCTGCAGCCACCTTTGCTCACCTCTCTGCAGAGCCCTGAGCACTTGTATATGGTAAACACTCCCAAGTCCTGGACAGCAACAGGGCCTTGATGAACACTCAGAGGGACCTGGACAACAGACAGCTCAACACACAGCTGGCCACCAGAGCAGCAGGACCACCACTGAGCAAGCCCTGGCCGAGCCCGTGTGCCAAGAACAGTGCTAGGCACAGAATGGTCACAGCAGCCGCTGCCTGCTCCATAGCTGACATATGCTGGGGTATTCCAAATGCTGTTCACAGGTCACTCTGTCCTGCCTTCAGCAGCAGGAGCCAGAGACACACAGGTGATGCCACCTGCTCACCTGGCCAAGACAAGCGAGGAAGGTGGACCCAGGCAGTCTGTCTCATGCTAGGGCACCACCTCCCCCAGGTAGACCACTTCTGCTTCTCACAGGAAGACCCTAACAATCAAAACACTATGGGACTTGCCCACTCAGTCAATAAAGACCTTCAGGAAACCCCAGGTCTAAGGCCTCTGACACAAGTCACCATCCATGAACCCATCCCAAGGGGCCGCAGCACCATGTACACAGTAGGTGCTCAATAAATGAGCCATGAAGAAAAAGAATGGCAAAGTCCCACTCCAGCACCTTCCCTGCTCAATCCAGCCCACCTGGCTGGCCAGGCTGTGCTAGGAAGGGCCTCCAGGCAGCCCATGGAGCAAGCTAAGCACAGCTGAAGGGGGGATAGGAGTGGTCATAATGCCAGGGACAGTCGCCTCCTTACCTCCCATGCAGCTGGCTAGGCACCTTCAGAGAAAATGCAAAAAGAGGCCCCTCCCCAAGTGCTGGGGTCACTCTGTCCAGACCAGAGAAGAGGGAGCCACAGCCCCAAACAGCACCTTCTCCAGCACCATCCTCAGCCTCCAGCCAGAGCCACTGGGGCAGGCAGGCTAACACCAGCATTGATGGACTTGAGGAGCTGAGAGGGAGGAGGTCAGAGGCAGAGGGAGGAGGCAGGGAATAAGTAATAAGAGCTGGAGTCAGAGAAGTTACCAGGGGAAGTCCTCGTGATCTTCACATGGCCCCAGACACAGGGGCTGTGCAGCACCTAGCCACCAGGTGACAGCACTGTGGCAACAACCCCTGCCCATCTTCACTGAGGAAACCCCGGGCTCTGTCTCTCCAAGCTCCTAGGCTTGGCCTGGGACTGCAGGACAGGAGCAGACAGAACTTCATGCAAAACCCAGAAGGCCAGAGCAGGGAGACCAAACTAGGTGCCCAACATAGGTGCAGGCTGCTGACCCACCCCAGGCCCTTCCAAGAGCAGCCAGGAGGCCAAAGACCGGGTAGGGCCATACTGGGAACAAGAGGCACCGTCACAGGGATCCAGCTCACCAGTGCTGTGCATGCCATATCCTATGGTTTCACCCCAGCCCGCGGGGAAGATCCACAGGGACCTCCTATCTCATAGGGACACTGAGGTTCAGAGAGGTCAAGCTGCGTTCTCAGCTCAGACCGCAGATGACTGGCTGGGTTAGCATCTGAATCAGGCACTCTGGCTGCAAAGCCCCACTCTGTGAAAACTGAGGCGCCGGCATGTGACTCAGAGGGCTCAGCTGGCACTGGGCAGGGCAACGGCCCAAGCAGATCACGTCCTCATCTCTAGCCCCTCCAGTCAGCAGAGGCAGGTGCCTGCCCAGGGCTCTCCTGCCAGCAGCTTTGAGGCCCCTCCTCCCCTTCATTGGTCTCCAGGGATGCATGGGAGCTGCACAGGTCAGAGGCCCGGGCTAGGGACTTTATAAAGCCCGACTCCAGCCTCCAGATGCGAGGGCCATCTCTGCCCCCTCAACCACAACCCCAAGACCCTCCGGGGCTTGGCCTTCCCTCTGCTGTGGGACGGCAGAAGCACACCAAGGGACGTCAGGGGTCCTACGAACCCAGCACACACACGCACACAGACGCACGCACCCACACACAGCCACATCCACACATGCTAGCACGCATAAGTAACAGGGCCTCCAGAACTGCGCTCTTAGCTGTCACGTGGCAGCCCGAGGTGCAGCAGGTCCTGCAAGGGCCCCTCTGTCTCCGAAGCCAGCGGACGCCTGGGCTCTGGGTTCCCATCTCTCGCCCCATGACATTCCTGTCATCTCCCGGCAGAGGGAGAAGGCAGGGCCCCCAGCTGAGCACGGAGGTGTCCTGGAAAGGGGTCGCTCCCTTTGCAGCAATGAAACAGAAGCTCGGCCGCTGATAGCAGACTCCCAGCCCTGGACTACGGCCCTCCTTCCAGGGAGCCGGGAGGGCGCGGTCCCTTCTTCTAAGCCTAGGGCCCCCGAAGAGGGCCAGACCCAGGTCCCCAAACCTGGAGCTGTGGCGCCGCACCTACAGGGACAAACTGGGAAGCCCTCGACCAGGAGAGGGACGTGCTCCGGGAGGAGCCGCGGGTGGCACGGGCTCAGCAGGTACGCGACAGCCTGCGTGGCCCGACTCCCCTACCCGCTGGAACCCGGCCTCCCTCCCGCCCCCGACCCCCACTCCCCGGCCCCCTACCTGCGCCCGGCGCGCACCCCCCACAGCTCCGGCCAAGCGTCCCGGCGTGCGCGGCGGCTCCGGGGTCCCGGCGCGGGGTCCGCCCTCGGCGCGCGGCGCGGAGCATCCATGAGCGCCTGGGGCGGGGCCTGGGCGCGGGACGGGGTCCGGCTCGCTATCGCCGGCCTGGCCCGGTCCCGCTCCCGCCCCGGGGGCCTCGTGCTGAGCCAGGGGCGCAGGCTGCCTGACCAGGGTCCCCACGGAGGGCCCGTGCGCGGCGCAGCCGACCGTCCGTGCCGAGCCTGACGCCGCCAAGCTCTGCTCCCGAGGAGCAGAACTTTCTCCGGTGGCAGCGAAGACACCCGTCCCTCCCTGCACCAGTGGCGCCCACCTGCCTCGGCCTCCCGCGAGCCCGTCCCGCCCGGCGCCAGCGTCTGCGCTCCGCCAGCGGCGCGCCCCGCCCGCTCCCCGCCCGCGCCTCTCCCGGCCAATGGGCGGCGGGCTCCGCGGCTCGGCCCCGCCCCTGCCGGTCCCAGCCCCGCCCCGTGCACGCCCTCAGGGTATCTGCAGTCCACTCTCCGAGTGCCCGGGCGATTGGCCGGCCGGGGCATGGGGAACGGCCGGGTGCGGGCGCGCGCACTGGGACTGGAAGGCGTCTGGGGACGTGGAGACCGCCTCTGCCACGCGCTCATCCCCGCGCCAGTCCAGCTGGAGAGGCACCGCTGGGTCCGGAGTCCTCCTCCCACCTGCCCCTCGGAGCCTTGCTACCGAGGTCTGGGCGCACGGGACGCGGGGGCCGGGCACGTGGGCGACGCACGTGCTGCCCGGAGGCGCCCTGCGTCACCTTGGCCCCGCGTGCCTGCGAGGCAGTGTAGGAGTGAAGGGAGTGAGACCTCAGGAGTTCTGCGGAGCTCGCTCCATCAACTGGCTACTTAATGAGTCCTTTAAACCCTGACCCACAGCCCCACACTTTCAGAGAACTATTTTAACATCACTGCCTTAAATGGGGAGCCGGTATCACTTGCCATAAATGGAAGGTAAGAGTAAAACTAGCACAAGGAAAAAAACAAGGTTCTGGCTCTAGACCGTGGCCCGTCCAGGCTGGAGCTCTGCCCTCAGTAGGCAGAGAGTAGGCTGGGTTGGGAGAGGTGGACATCCCCTTAGCCCACGCAGCAGAGCCCAGTCCTGGTGTTAGGGGCTGGGGCCAAGCAGGCTCCTAGCTCAGTGCCCCCCGTGGGGACTCTGGGCCACCTCGCCCTGCTGACTGTCCAGCCCCATTGAATGAGAGACTCAGCCACAGGAAGGTTGCGGGCTGGGCTGAGTCCCCTGTGAGGTGGATATAATGCCATAGATCTGCAGGGTGGCAAATCCACTCGGATGACCTAGACTGTGTGTATAGAAACAGCCTGTCCCGCCTGTCCTCTGCCACCTCAGGGCTCTCTAGGGATGACGAGGCTGTCCAGATGGAGGAACCCGGTGTGCAGAAAACCATGCCTTGTCCTGTGTGACAGTCCTCAGTGCCCTGATTTCGGAATCACAGGGGCTCAGGGCTGCACGTGTGCCGCTGCCAGCAACCTGTGCTCCTCGAGGAGCTGGCTTCACTCAGAGTGCTGTGCTTAGCTTGCACTGTGCGACTGGAGCCAGCCTCAAACATGGCACCGCGAACCAGGTGTAGTGACAGCATCCCCATGGTCTCCGTGGGAGCCTCTTCCTCCTGCCACAGGCGGGGCTCATAGCCCACTGACCACACCCCTCAGAAGGACAGGGGCCTTGTTCCTGTCCTGCAAGCACCTGGTACAGGACGGCTCAGTCAGTGAGCAGGTGCACTGCTTCCCCCTTCCCCTTCCCTGCACATTTGTCTCCACATAGACCATGTGCTGTAGCTGCCCATGTCCTTCCTTGCTGGGCTCCTTGTTGTCTGCTGTCACATCACTTGTGACCACTTAAAACTTCTGATACAAATACCATCCCTGCTCAAGAGGTTTCAAAGTTCCCTAGTGCTCAAAATATAAAATCTAACTCCTTCCACCAGGACCTGACTCTCCCTGGGCCCTGAGCAAGCCTGTATTCTGCCCAAATCAAACATTTCTAAGTCCCTGAAAAAGTTGGACCACTCCTGCAGTTTTATGCCCCTCTGTCTGGGACATCTTTTTCTTTACCCATCAAACTCCTGGTGATCACATTTCTCCTCAAAAAGCTTCCCACAGCCTTTTTAATGGTGTGAACCTTGTCCTCTGAGCTCCCAGGGCACCAAAGCCTTGCACCTTATGCCTCAATTTCTTTGCCTATAAAGTGAGCATCACAAGAGTAGCTACTTTGTGGAGTTGTAAAAAGTAAAATAACTGCCAAAGATTTAGCTCAGTGGCATAAGCGCCTGCCTGGCAAATGCAAAATTATGAGTTCGATCCCCAGTCCAAAAAAAAGTAAAATAACTGCGCAGCGCCATGTGTGAAGCCTCTGTCATTGTGGATGCTCTCGAGCCCGCCTTGCCACCCCATCAGTGTGTGAGTCTGGGAGCAGGACCAAGCCAGATTCGTGTTCACTTTCCCCGGTCACGAAGGCAGTGTTTTGCATGCTGTCCATTTCTAATAAATAATTGAATTGCTGCGGGGAGGAAATGCACACACTTGCCTTGGGAACAGAGGGACAGGACAGTGACAGGAGCAGAGATTCCTTCCATCTTCCCAGCACCCTCTAATAAAAGGGAAGCAGACTCTGAGAAGCAGAGGAAAGCAGAAATGGCAGCTGAAGTGGGTTTCTCCAGAAGGAAATATAGCCTTTGCTGGTGTCCGTCAGCTCCACAGCTGCTCTCCTGAACAGTGGCTCCTGTCCCTGGCAGTGACTTAACTCGCCTCCAGGCCTGCTGGCCTGTGGGACAGCTTTAGAAGGAAACAACCCCACCAATGCCAAGTCACCTGCCCAGGCTGGGCTGGGGGACACATGGTATAAAGCTCCCAGGGAAGTACCCAGCCCCACAAAGCTCCCACAAGTACACAGCCAGTCCTGCTCCATGGTGGTCAGTCCCTGGATTGCTAGAGATGAGGCTCTGCCCATCTCCCAGGGCGTCCGGATTCCCTGGCTCAAGACTGAGAACCACTCACCAACTAGGAGTCTAGAGGTGCAGCAGCTCAGAGGGCCCAAGGCCCAACCTTCCTCATTCTCAGATGTGACAGTTGTGGCTCAACCAGGTTCAGTACCTGCCAGTGACAGGCCAGCCCAGTGTCCATGGCTGGATGCCAGTGGCATTCTTTCTGCGGAGGGCACTCGGCTCCAGTGGGACCATTCCCAGCTAGGCCCAGGTGGAGTCGGGGTCAGCGTTGGTGGGACTGAGGATCCCCAGTGGCTGGCTGGAGCCTGGTGTCAGAATCCAGCTATGCAGGAACCTGCAGCATCACAGGGCCACACAGATACCCCTGGGCAGAGTGGTGAGGACAGAGGGAAGGTCAGCAGGAGCAAGTCAAACCCTGCACCCTCTCGTCTTCCACCCATATCCACCTCCTGCCCCTCCCTCCGCCTCGTGAGCCTCCACATCTGAGCAGCCTCACCCTGCCAGGAATCTGGGTCCTGATCCCACACACACCAGAAAGGCACTGGTGCTTGTGGAGTGGGCTGCCCAGCACCTCTGACCCTCATGTCCCAGCGCTTCACACTGCCACCTAAAAGCCTGACTCAGCTCCCTGAGCTTGCCCAGCTCGTGCTGCCTCCTGGCCTTGGCTCATACCGGAGCCTGTGCCTGGGACCCTCGTCCCTGGGCTACTGGCATCCCTCCCCTCCCTGGCTGTCCCCCTTGCTGTCTGAACTCTAGTAATGCAGACCTAACACTCGAGACCCAGATATGCAGGACAGTGCCACACACCTCACCACTGGACTTGCTGTCTATGTTCCTCATGTCCAGAGTCTGTCCAGGTGGATCTGGGAAGCAGAACACAACCCTAAATGTCATGGAGTTCTTGATTGTTGAGGGTTGAAGTGGTGCTTACCACTTGCTGAGTACACAGTAGAACTCAGCTGCAGGACTCATGGTCAGTATCCTCCCCTGTCCAGTGTCAGGTCAGATTTTTTCTGAGGTATACCTCACTCCTGAGCCAGGTAAATCCACCTCAGGTGGCTAAGGGCCCTTCCAGCACAGAAGTAGTTTTATGCAGGTTAGGAAACAGTGCTATCTTCAGGTAAGGGCAGCCCTCCCCCTTTGGGGCCCACAACTTCAGCAGGAAAAGCACAAGCTGCACTTCCTCATCTGAGTGCCCTTGAGTGCTAAGTGACCTGCAAAACCATACAAAGCCACCATTGCGACCTCATCTAGTCCCTGAAATACACACAGACAGGCTGGCAGGGAGCAGCGATGACCAGGAGGTTGTGATCATTGCAGTAGGTATGGCCAAGATGGTAAAGCACTCACAAAAGGCAGGGGCAGGGTTAATCATATGAAAATCATTAACGGAGGCCCTTCTACACAGGCACTGTGTGGTCCCGGAGGAGACTACAATATAGGGCGGCATCATTGGCCTCATTTGCAGGTGAAGAACTGATGCTGAGCAGGGCCCAACCACACTGGGACATCTGGCAAGCGGGTGGCAGAGGCTGCCCCAGAACTCGACCTGCCAGTGGCTCTCAAACACTGCAGCCACACCATCGGCTCCTGGCAGGGTCTTGAAAGAGGACCTTGGCAGGACAGGAGGCAGGACAGGGCAATTTCCCATGATGTAGGTGACAGAACCAAAGCTCTTGGTCAGTCAAGGACCTGTCCAGTCATTGACTAGCAACAGATAGATCCTTGACTGAAAATACCTGGGTCATTCAATGACCAGCTCTCTGATGTTTTTGTGCCACTCTATTGTCATCTTAAGGATGAACCTGAATATTCCATAACAGGTCCCTCATTTGTCTATCCTTCCATCATCCATCCACCACCATCATACTACCATCACCATCTCCATCACCTCCTCTATCATCACCACCACCTTCATCATCACCACTATCACTTCCATCACCATCACCACCATCACCATCAGCACCATCATCAACATCACCATCACTATCAACACCATCACCACCACCTCTGTCATCACCATCTTTGTCACCACCATCACCTCTATCTCCATGCCCACCATCACCTCCATCATCTCCTCCATCAGCATCATTTCCATCAACATCACCACCATCATCAGCATCACCATCACTACCAACACAATCACCACCACCTTAATCACCATCGTCATCACCATCTCAATCATCTCTTCCATCATTTCTTGCATCAGTACCCCTGTCACTATCGTCATCATTGTCTTCCCATCCCAGGGAACTTCTGTTCCTCTCAGGGTATTTCTCAGGCCCATGACCTTGGCCAGGTGTGTTCCAGGTGGAGGCACAAGGGAAACACACTTCCTTAAGTGTCATTGTTTGGACAAGGCTGTGTAGGTGTATACTCACTCTTCTGTCACACCTGATGCTCCTAACAGCTCTGGGAAGCATGTAGAGCAAACTGTTGGTTTGACAACAATGGAAGAACAAGAAGACACCTGCTTTTCTTATGCCAGGCCCAAGCTAGGGACACAGGTTTCTAAACATGCAGTATGTAGCAACCCTTGGCTTTCTCAACAATGCTGAGAAGAGTGATTTTCTTCCTCATTCTCCAGAGGAGACTGAGACCAGAGAGGTGAAATAGCCAAACTGTGTGCAAGCTGTCATCAGTGGAGCTAGGACCTTCGCTTTTCTATCAGACTCTGAAGTCACCATTCCACCATGGAGGCTGCCTCCCACACAGCTTTTGGGATTAACATCGTCTGTTTCTGGCTGAGTCTTCCCTCCGCCCATTTCAGTACTAGTTGCTGAGGACCAGGAAGCTAGGGCAGCCCCTGGAACCTGTCAGCTCCAGGGAGTTGGCCTGAACTTACTAACCCACAGCAAGCATCTTAGACCTCCAGTCCTTGGGCGCAGCTCAGTGCAGAGCTGGTCTGTCCCAGCACCACGCAGCAGAGAGAGCAGCTGGGAGACCAGACTCGGGGAGGTTCAGCCTGGCACAGCAGGACAGCAGGACCAGCCTGGCATCATGGCCTGCGAACAATGGGCAGAGTAGAGTCTCGCATGCTCCAGCACCTTGTCTGGTCCCCTGTTGCTGCTGTCCATTCTTGTGCCCTCGAGAGCCAGGTATGGTGGACAGAGTGCCAGCCTGCCACCAAACAGGCCTGAGTGCAAAGCTGGCTCTGCCTCTCCCCTGATCAGAGCCTGGACAGGCTCAGCCTCGTCTGTTACAAGGAAGCGTCCATCCCTCATTCAGGAGGTGCTCACAGAGCACCAGGCTGGAGTCCCATAGCACTCAAGGGAGGCCCTGCCCAAGGAGCATAGCATCTCACAGAGAAGGCAGCGACTCACAGCTGGAGGCCACAGGAGGCTTTTCCAAGCAGACGAATTGAGGCATGCCAAGGCTGGAAGAGGAAGGGTGCCTGTTTGGAGACCATGACACACCCACACGGTTCACAGCAGGGCAAGGGAGTGTGGACAGGATGGAGCTGGGGAAGAGCAAAGGAGTCGGCATACAGCAAGTGTTAAAGAAGCGAGTGGCCTTCCCTGAACCCAAGGCTGCTGGTCGAGCCTCAGGTGCAGTGGCACAGGGGCGTGGGCATCCGTGTCCTTGCCAGCTACCCACCTGTGGCCATGCCCAGAATGTGGTAGGCCTGTTACCTTGGTGCCTGTGGGGACAAAGGTGCTGGGGACCTCAGATGCCTCACAAGTAGCATGTACTGTGCCAGACGCTGATGACTACAGCCCCAGTTATTTCCTCCTGTTCAGTGGTCTCCAGCCATTACAAGAGGGAAGCAGCTGGTGGAGGAAGGCAGAGCCAGCAACCTGGTATGCAAGCCTGTATGTGCAAAATAACTCCACGGAAATCCAATGCATGGAAGTCACGGCTCGAGTTCCTGGGTTCCATGAGCTTGCCCCCCTCCTATGCAGATTTGAAACTCAGCCACCCAAGGCTCCTCCATCAAGAGACAGGGTTCGAGCAGGGCATGGTGGTTGTCACACACCTGTAATCCCAGCACTCGGGAGGCTGAGGCAGGAGGATCTCTAAGAGTTCAAGGCCAGCCTGAACTTCATATCCAAATCCCAGCCTCAAAATATCAGGGAAAAAAAGGAAAGAAATAAAGAGAGAGAGTTCATCCCCCTCCACACTGGGCTTGGGGATGCTGTGACTCCCTTTGACCCTGGGATGCAGCTCTTTCTCCTTTAAGATGTCTCACTCTAGCAACACAGAACTGTGGTGTCACAGAAGGTGACCAAGGGAGACTCACCTGCTCTGTTCCTGTCTGTGACTCTCAGTCTTGACCGCCATGCACAGATCTGGGAGGACAGACAGAGGCAGCTGAGCCCGGCCAACCACAAGGTCCAGCATCCGTGATTTGTGCACCGAGTCACCCATTTCACAGCAAGGGTGTCGTGGAGAGCATGTGGCCTCTTTTTGCCTCCCTGCTGGCTCCCAGCTGCCCTATGACCTCAGTGCCCAAGTCCTGCCTGATTCTGGAGAAGACACCAGGCCCGAGGATGCTTCCATGGAAACCCAGAGTAGCTGTGGATTTGACTCAGGAATTTCTTTCTTGCTCAGGTGAAAGAATTCCGGAGGAAAAGGGCTGGTGCTCTGCAGGGCTGAGGCCAGGCTGCCTGCTGCACACTCTAGGAACGCAACCCCATGCTTCCAGCCCAGGATGGCTGCAGTGGAGCAGCCATCACTTCACAATCCAGCAAGCAGTGGAAAGAAAGAAGGAAAGGACAGCCTTTTCCCTAAGGAAAATTGGCCAGAACTGAATCCAGGCCACGTGAGGATGCAAGGGAATCTACAGAGAGACTTCTGTGATGAAGAGAAAGGAGCAGAGTTCCTCAGCC
This sequence comes from Dolichotis patagonum, assembly GCA_004027295.1. Taxonomy (NCBI): domain Eukaryota; kingdom Metazoa; phylum Chordata; class Mammalia; order Rodentia; family Caviidae; genus Dolichotis; species Dolichotis patagonum. The sequence continues at coordinate 96,578 of PVJX010001618.1, read as the reverse complement.
TGTGATCCACCTGGGGACCCCAGACCACCAACCCTGGCTGCCCTCAGCTTGCCAGGCTCCAGTGCAGGTAGTGTGATAGGTCTTGTGGGTTCAGGACACAGGAAGCCACTCCACACACACTTCACCACCCTGACCTGGCTGAGAGACACACCCTGTACCAGAGCTGGGATTCAGGGTACGGTGGACAGCTGGCCAGTGGTGGGGCAGAGTGGGCACAGGGGTGACGACTGCACAGGTGAGGCAAAAGCGATGGGGTGAGGTGTGGGGTGAGGCCGTGGGGATGGCTGCAAGAAGTGCCTGGCGGGGATGGGGACCCAGGGCAGGGACGTCTCAGGGGTGATGTCAGGCTCCCCCTGGGCAGGGGTGCTTCGCTATCCTCCCTCCAGCTCTGACTATGGTGGGCAGCAGGACCTGGGCAGCCCTGGTCTCCTTGTCCCCAGCTTGTTTCAAGCCGGGTACTGGTCCAAGATCTCATACAGTGGTTTGTGCTGCAGACTCAGTGTCACCAGAGTGCTCCCACAGCTCAATCAGGCATGGGTGGGGCCAGGGGCTGCCCCTTTCCCTCCTGAGACCTGGTCCTTGCCTGCTCCTTGCTGCACTGTTGAGGAAAGCAGTGATGGCCCAGAGGCCTGTGAAGCCCAGAGTCCCCTGAGGTGATGGATCGGAGCAGGCACAGCCACAGAGTGCACCAGCCTGCAGGGAGCAGGCACCACGGAGCCCAAGCCCCTATCCCACATCTCTCCCTGCTGTACCTCATTCTCCTTGGTGGCCTTGGTGGACGTGATGAGAGGAAAGGAGGCAGCCCCAGGGCCTCTGGAGACCACTGTGGGTACTCGTGCACAGGACAGCCAGTGGCTTAGGCAGAAGCTGCCAGCCCTATGGCCAGCAAGGTTCCTCCAGCACTAATCCAGGGCTAAGAATGTCCTGGGACTAGTGGAGCCAGGCACCAAGAGATATGATGCAGAAGACCCTGAGGTGGCAGGCATGGGTGGGATGGGTTGGTGCTGGCGCAGTCTGGTCTCATGTCTGTGCTCTGAGTCCTTCCCAGCCTCATTTTCCCCCTGCAAGTCACAGCGCATGAGGGCAGCACCAGCCCCCACGTCTCTTTGTCCTGTTCCTTCCAAGGAACTCAGCTCTTCTTTAATCTCAGGGTTCTGGGTGGGACAGCCACACCCAAGACCCCTGCACCCACCTGGGACCCAGCTTTCCCTCCACCTGGCCACTGGCCCCATCCCTCCTAGCTGCCTCCATTTCCCCCAGGGTCTTTTAATTTCTTCTCTGTGTTATAAACACAGAAGCACAGCGTAAACACCTGTGCTACGGTGCCCAGGAGGCAGGGCAGCTCCTATCAAAAACCTCCAGGAGCTGGAGGAGAAACAGCAGAAAACCATAAGCCCAAAGCCCAGAGTCCTGACCCAGGGCCCAGCTTCCTGATCCAGGCCTCGCCCTCCTCCCACCGTGTCACCTAAATCTAGGGTCTGTCCGTCTGGAGTACTGACAGTGGAAGAGGAGCCAGTGTGGCAGAGAAGCCGAGAAGAGGGAGGCAGGGTAACCTGATGTCTGCTGTCCCTGGCCCTGGGAACAGAGGTCAGGTGTGGAGCTTAGCACCACCACTTCCTGCTGATAACAGGAAGTACGTCCTTAAGCCTCGATCTCATCTGCAAATTGGAATGACACTGGTACACTCCACAGGTCTGTGGTTGCCATTTATTGAGATTCTGGATGCATGGTGCTTAGCTTAGAGTTGCTCAAAACATAAAAGTAGAAAGGCCCTGTCACCAGTGAAACACCCCCACGGGAAGCTACCCCCCAACAGGCCAAGATGAATGAGCATAGGCTTCAACCAGATGGCAGCCGAGTTCCCCACTTCCTGTAACCTGTAGTCAAGCGACAATCTTGAAGTCCCCATTCAGTTGGCGTCACCAACAGCCACCCTGGGCAGCAGCACACACTCTGAGCTCCGGCAGCCAGAAGAGATGATGCCACAGCACAGGAGACATAGACCTGAGAGCTGAGAGCAGCGTGCTTGGCACATGGGCCTTCGGTGTCTTCTGAAATGATTCCCTCAGCTATCACCACCAGAGGGCAGGGGCTTCCAGGTCACTGGAAACACAGCTGCCTCTGGGTCACAGGGCAGCTGGCACTGGTGCTGGCTCTGCCTTGATGGCCAAAAAGAGGCAGCACAGGACAGTGCAGCGCCCAGGTGAGCCTGGAGCCAAGGATGCTGCACTGCTCCTGTGCCCTTGGGGCTTGGGCAGGGTGGCCCCCGAGGACCTCCATCCCCATTTCTAGCAGAAGGACAGGTGGCTGGGCAAGAGCATGCTGGACAGGACCCAAGACCCTACGGCGCAGGTGTCTGGGTGCTGAATAAGTCATGACAGAGCCCAGCCAAGCATGTCCCCTGAGGCGGCTTGGCCACGCAGATGCTATCTGTCCAGGAAGCCAGGCGATACCTGTGCGACCTTCTCGACAGATGGCGAGCAGGCTGAGCCTTCCACCTGGCCTGACTTACATTTCCCAAGCTGGCAGTGGCTACCAGCTCCACCCAAGATCCGCATGCCCCCCACCCTAACCACGTCCCCAGCTGGTGTCACCAGCCCAGAGCTCAGGGAGGCAGGCGTGCCCTCGCCCACAGGGTTCTCCTCCTCTCCTGCACCCCTGGCCTAGAGGAGTGAATGCTGATCCTAAAGGGAAGAGAACAAATGAGAGATGCACATGTGATTGGCCACATGGGAGCCAGGCCGCAGGCACCTCTGCGTCCTCGTCTCCTGCACGGGTCCTGGGCTATGCCTCCTGGGGTGCAGCCCTGACTGTTCCGGGAGGAGAACCCTTGAAGCCTGGTGCAGGTGGCACAGACTCTGCCACAGCCCACATTGCCCCTGTGGCACAGTGCCATGCAGATCCAGGGATTCCCTGGTAAAATGACCCCCCTGGGCATCGCGAATCAGATAGACTCAGTTAAATGCTGCAGCTCACTCTGGATATCACGTCTCCAAGTATTCTTTGGCCCAAAGTAAACTCTGAGAGGAACAGATAAGGACAAAGCCAGAGGTGACTCACCCCTAGAGGAGGGGCTTGGTATGATTGGGGGATGTTGTAGTCAGGGGTTGTACAGAGAACAATTAGAATAAGGACATGGAGTTTATAATATTATTTTTATGATGGTCACCCAGAGTTAACAAGGAAATGCAGGAAATCTATTCACAACACCAAAGACATAGGATATTTAATCAAGGACCTAAATCCCACAGCAATGTCCCACGAGTCCAGATGAAAACCCAGAGCTCATGACAATGCCTCCCACAAGTCCAACTGGAGGTGTAGAGCCCACAAGGAGGACTCACGCCAGTCTCTTTTACAGATCCGTGCTGGGAAGGCCCAAAGGTCAGCTGTGGAAACTAGGAAGTCTATGCCAGCAGGGTGAAGGAGCTGTGCTGATAGGCTGAGGGTTCTATGCTGGAGCCAAGAAGTCACACTCACAACAAACACCAGGACTGTCCTGAAAAGCACCACAGCCATCCTCAGCGACACAGAGGCCCTGAGCTCCGACGACGACAAGCACAGTTGAGTACATGCCAGGAAGCCAGTGTGACGAGTTCATCCTGGAGACCAAGCGGCACACGTCTTCCCCTCCAGAGCCAGGAAGTGATGCTCGATGTGAGGACCAGAGCTTCTCCAGGAGAACCTAACGGCTCAAACAGCACCTCATAGGAGACCTCACAATGCCTCAATGCACTAATGCCTCAGTGCTCTTCCTTCTGCTTCTCCACATCTCCATTTATGCTGGCAACTGTCCTCAGGTGAAACATCTCCGCTCAGCAGCATGGAGATGTAATCCAGCTGGCGTTAAGTTGACCACCAGTTTTTAATCCATAACAAAGCACAAGCAGACCAAGTCCACCTGAGAAATCCGCCCAGGGGCTTTCAGCCTCTGCAACCACCCCAGGAGGTGGGAAGATGGCAGCAGTCATCCTGGAGGTGGATAAGGCAGTCCCTGAGGTAGACAGAGCAACAGAGGCCCAGAGAGGGCATGCAACATGCTGGAGGGCACTCCTGAAGGCACTGGTGCTGGTCCTTGCACCCCTGGCCCGCGAGATGCAGCTTCTCCTCAGGTCTTGGGGAGCAGGGCTTTTCCAGGGTAGGGCGTGGCCCTCTCCTCATGGTGTCCCTGCCCTGGGGAAAGCAGAAGGCCTGCTCCTCTCCTGGCCTCAGCTCAGGGGCCTCAGAGGACCTGCTGTCCTACCCTGGTCTGGAAAGTGAGGGAGAAAACAAGCCTGAGAAGTTAGACCCTGTTCTCCTCCCTCTTCTGGCCCAGGAGGCAGCAATGTCATCTGAAAGGGGCCTCATGCTGGCAGTCGAGGGAGGAGGCAGCGGGGCCTCTTGTCCCCACAGGGGCCACAGAGCTCCCCATTTTGCCCTGGTGTTCAAAGCCGGGGAGTGGTTTCTGCCTCAGTCCTGGCTGCTGATATGTGGGGCTATGTCAGGCTGAGTGGGACCAGCTGGGAGGGACAGGACAAGGGCACCGTGGCCAGTACTATTGTCATCCCATGTGGCCCTGCCCCTACCAGACCTCAGTCACCCATCTGGGAAAGGGGCACCTTACCTACCAAGGGCCCCCAAGGCGGGAGGAGGAGAGTCCCCCCAAATACATGCTGCCCACCACAGAGACTCCACGCAGGGTAGGAGAGAGGAGCCCTGGGCCCAGGCCCTGGTCACTGGAGAAACGGAGTAGAGGACAGGGGGCCATGCTGGGACCTCAGGCCCATGCTTGTCACTGTGCCCAGCCGCCGGACCAGGACTGTGTGGCAGCCCATGCCTGCCTGGGTCAGAAGCCTACTGAGCACGGTGTGCAGCAGTGCCAGCGCACCTGCCACCCGCACATCCAGAAACTGCCCGTGGAGGATGGTGTTGCCATGGCAACGCCAGACTGGGCTAGAGGGGGCCAGGCGTGCGCCCTGGACTGGTTCCTCCTGATCAGCACCATCCCCACATTGCTTGGTCCCAGCCAGAAAAACCCAGGAAGGGGCTGGGGATACTCAGCTCCCACAAGCTGGCGGGGGGCTCCACAATGCAGACGCCGGGGCTCAGGTGCCAGAGGACGGCTGCAGCCCACAGACCTTGAGCAGAGGGAGAAGAGGAGAAGCAAACAGGAGAGGTTCATGAATCCAAGGCCCCTTGTGGAAGCCACGCAGGGGCCAGGCCCCAACCCCTTCCTGGGCGAGAGTGGCAGAAAAAACTCTGGTATGTCTCTGCTGGAAGGCAACTTGGGTCCAGGAACCCAGGAAACTGAGTCCCAGCGCTGAGACTTGGCAAGCATCTGCTTTGCGGCAGGTGCTTCCTAAAGCACTTCCTTAACCTCGTTCTGTCCCGCACCCGCAGGGAGGTACACATGCAGGTTCCACTTGGGGAATGGAGAGGTCCAAAGCGAAACCTGGGTGCTGGGACACACTTGTCATCCCAGCAAGCTAGGAGGCTAAAGCAGGAGTATTACAAGTTCCAGCTTGGACAACTGAAGAACTTTTCAAGACCCTGTCCCAGAATAAAAAATAAAAAGGGCTGGATGCGGCTCAATGTGGAGGCCATGGGTTCAATCTCCCATACCAAAGGAAAAGATAAAGTCCATCTCCTCTGACACATGCACACACACATGCACAATGCTCACACAAAAATGTTCAGCCTTTGGCAGCTGGTTTTGAAGCTTTTTGTGATTTTTTAAAAATAGAAATAAAGGGGCAACCCGCTCAGGGCCTCCTTCTCTCAATAAATATATTGTTTCTCTCAATAAATATATTCTACTCTTCACCTCCATTGCTCCTAAAATTCATTCTTCAATTTTAGAGAACACGAGCTCATACCGGACATAGTAGGTCGGGAGTTTCATTCCCCTGTATCAGTCACAGCTCACCCGTCCATATCACGGGGTGTTTGATCTTCAGCCAGTCCTTCCTCCAGGAAGCATTTTGTTTTGTCCTTATGTGCTATTTATTTTATTTATTTATTTACTTATTTTACTTATTTATTTATTTATTTTCTCCCAGAATCTTTATTTGTTACATTTAAAGTACAAAATGAAATACACAGATCCAGATATGAGAACCATATATACAAATCTATATGTCCATTGTTTAGAACTACATAAACCCATCTATACATTCTACCCATGAGCAAAAAGCAACGTATCTAAAATAAACAAACAAAAAAATAGAAACAGACAGACTTTCCAGGCCCAAAGGAAAGGGCTGGACTTGTGGTGGGGGGCGTCGGACAGGTCTGTGGGGAAGGGGTGCACAAGACCCTGAACAGGAACTGCAGGATGAAGAAGACAGCTTTGGGACCGGACACTGTGGAGCTTATGTGTGGGGCCCTGTCAGTTCTAGTCAAAGGGTGGGACAGAGACTGGGATTCGTTTGTGTGTGCACTTGCGGTGCTGCAGGCTGGACTCAGGCCCTTGCATGTGCCAGGCCAGGTTCCCAGCAGCGGCTCAGCCCTCCTCCTCTAGGAGACTCCCTCTCGCAGACCTCTCTGCCCAAGGCCAGGCCACACAGCAAGGCCCTGGCTTCTAACACAGAAAGGCTCAGGAGGCAGCCGAGACTCCGATCACGATGGCGTGGCACAGGACGAGGACGACCTAGGAGCCGGGAGCTGCATCTGGAAGGCGGCCCCAGCCTCCCTCCCAAGTTCACAGAGAGGTGGCTGTGGGAGCTGCAGGGTGTGGAGCTGGGGCTCACGCTCTGCCTTTGAGGCTCTCAAGGGCTGGACACTCCTGTGAGGAGTGGCATAGGAACAGCTGCCGCTGGGAAGAAACAAGAAAACCTGAGCCCCCACCCACCCCTGGAAAGCTGAGTGCCACAGCCAGCACTGCCCCTGCCTGTCTGTGGGAGCTGCCTGCCAGGACAGGGCTGCACCCACAGTGGGACCTGCATGGCTCCTTCCTGTCCTGTGATCTGTAACCTGGGTGCCTCTGACCTATGGACGCTCAATCAGCACCTCTGAGTGTCAAGTGGCATCTCCCATGACACCAGCTCCCTGAGCAGGCCAGAAAGCGATCTCCCAAAGCAGATCAGCTGGCAGGAGATGGCCCAGTTAGGCACCACCGGCCCTGGGGGCATCTTGCCCTTCCCTGGCTCTTTGGTCTCTCTTCTTTCTCTCAATAAATATATTCTACTCTTCACCTCCGTTGCTCCTAAAATTCATTCTTCAATTTTAGAGAACACGAGCTCATACCGGACATAGTAGGTCGGGAGTTTCATTCCCCTGTATCAGTCACAGCTCACCCGTCCATATCACGGGGTGGCTGACCAGGTGAGAGCCGGAGCCACCTGCATCCCCTGAGTCCGTACTCATGGGGCCCCTGCCTGGATCACCAAGTGGCCCTGGTGTCTCCTCACCCTCCACAGGGTCATCCTGGCCCCTTCACCGTCCATGAGACTCCAGGATCCCCTGCCGGTCCCCACAGGCCACATTCGTCCCTCACCTGGCAGTCTCGCTGCCCTGTGCTGAGCTCAGAGTCACTATCACCATTTGCAAAGCACTGTCCGGCCACCTCTCTGCCTCAGCCTCTCATCACTGCCAACCACTGAAGCAGAGACCACACCAGCACCACCCTGCACATCACCAGCCCAGATGCCACCTCCGGTCCCAGCTGTGCTGACCTGGAGGGCACTTTGTTATGGTGTAGACATTCACCCTAATGGATTGAACACCGGGGAACTTGAGACCCGCAGGCAAGGGGATTGCACAGCGCGGGGGCTTCCTCTACTCAAACAGCCGCTTTGACGTAAGAAGAATTCAAAATCAAAACATTATAAAAGCTGCACAAACAATAAGTCCAAATTAACCCTCGGGAAAGTAAAATAAACACTTCTGTTTCTGTCTGTGTGGGTGACACTGCGGCACCAAGCCAGGAGGAGCTACACTCCGCCCCCCGTGATGGAATCCCTGCCCCACTGGACACGCAGGATGTGGGGCAGCTGGAGGAGTGCACCTACCCTGTCCCTCCTGCCTGCACTGTGTGTCCTATACCACCTGCCCCCACGGGCCTCAGCCCTGCCCACTGAGCAAGGAGGACAGCGACCACAGCCCAGGAGAGAAGATAGGGCACAGGACAACCATAGAGAGAGCCCGCAGTGTCCAGCTGATTGAGGAGGGAGTGGTCCCTGGGGCTGCAGTGGCAAAGCAGGGGCTCTTTGGGGCACACTGGCTGGGGACAGCTCTGAAGCCATCAGCAGCCAGGGGGCCACGGCGTCCCAGTTGACGGAGAAGCCGTGCAAGGGACATGGGCTCAGCTAGGCAAGGCTGCCGCAGGTCTGGCAGCATCCACAAAGCTCCCAAGCCGAGTCCTACACCAGCCACCATAGTCTGTACGCCCCAGGGTAGCTGCCGAGCCCCAATCCCCAAGCCACGGCAGGGCCACCAGGGCCTGGCCAGTCACCAACAGTATCCACAGCACTGTGCCTCGACCAGGCCCAGACATTGAAAACTTCACTGCTCTTAGAGGACTTCACAGCCCACCTTGCCCCTTCTGATCCACATGCATGTGTGTGCATGTGTGTAGGTGTCTGTGTGTGTGTGTGTGTGTGTGCTTGTGTGTCTCTGTGTGCCCATGTGTGTAGGTGTCTGTGTATGTGTGCATGTGCGTCTCTGTGTGTTTGGGAAACTGGGGGAGGACCCAGGGATCTCTACCACTGAGCTGCATCCTTGGACCTTTTAATTGTTTGAGACAGGATCTGCTTAGTTGCCCAGGCTGGAATTTGTGACCCTCCTGCCTCAGCTTCCCGAGTTAGCTTTGCAATACTAGCAAGAGGCTCAGCCAGGCCCAGCAGCCCTGGTCTCCCTCCCCAGCAGCTCTCCTCCGGGGAGCTATGAGCCCTGGAAGGTGCCACACGACTCTGCATCCTGGTCAAACTGGCTCCAGGGGTGGAAGGTGCAGGTCCCAGCACAGCAGTGGCTCCTGACCTGGGGTCCATGCCTGCAGTGCACCCATGGCAAGTGACTTGAAGATGCCGCAGCAGTGTGTGATCCACTGTGCAGCCTCGCTGCCTCTAAAAATACACCTGAAATGGGGCACAGGAGAGAGCTGCAGGAGAGGCCCTTGGTGTGCGTGCGTGTGTGTAGGTGTCTGTGGCTGTGGTGCTGGCACCCATGGGCTCGAGGGGACCCGTACCCCACAGTCCAGGGCCAGAGACAGGGACTCTCAAGCTCACAGCTCCTGAAGGACGGGAGAGCCCTCACTGCACCAGGGAAGACACTCTCAGCTCCAAGTGCCAGAGACCAGGGGGACAACTGCTCGGCTACAGGAACATCAGTATCTCCGCATGTGCGGTCCAGAGGGAGGGCATCTGTCTCCCAGGTCCTCTCTGCTTTACTGTCCTGTCACTTTGTCTCCTCAGCCTCAAGCCTGCTGCCTCCTGCCACAGAATGGCTGCCACAGCACTGGATATAAAATCTTAGTATCAAAAGCTAACAGGAATTTCCTCCATTCCTCCAACACCCAGTACCAGCACCTGGTACCTCTCCGCGCAGGCCCTCTGCCCTCCTTCAGTAGAGCTCTCCAGCTTGCTGGGCCCGCAGCCCCATCCCAGTCCCAGCACAGTAGCCTGCAGGGCAGCATAGCCAGGCAACACAGCTGTCTCCCCGAGTGGCCTTCTATTCCGTGGGGAGGGAAACTTCCCTTGCTTGTTGCCAGCCAGAGCCAGGCCAATGTCACCTTGCCCCAGTCACCAGCAGAAGGGAATGCAGGAATGGGGCTGGCCTAGATGGTACTGTGGTGTGGAGTGCCCAGGTGTCACTCTGCAGGGCCTGTCTGCGAGATGGGGACCATTTCCAGTCATGTGGGGAACGCTGGGTCACAAATAAACACTGCTCCTACAGGAGCCGGAAATGCTGCTCTTCCTGTTCAGAGACGGAGGCGCCTGAAGCAGGTGCTTGGTCAGGGAGCAACTGCTTTCAGGGAGAAGCTAGGAGTCCTATGGGGAGCACTGAGCCATCGAGAGAGACAGAGACAGAGACAGAGACAGACAGACAGGCAGAGACAGGCAGCAACAGACAGAGACAGAGACAGACAGAGACAGGCAGTGACAGACAGACAGAGACAGAGACAGACAGAGACAGAGACTGGCAGAGACAGAGACAGAGACAGAGACTGGCAGAGACAGAGACAGACAGACAGAGAAGTCAGAGACAGAGACAGGCAGAGACAGGGAGAGAAAAGAGAAAACAGAGAGCCCTTCTCTGTCAAATATGGGGGGGATCCACCGCACCCCAGAGACTTCATGCTGAGGACAGACAGAGCAGTTGGAGGAGCCTCAGAGAGGGAGGAGCAGGAACGGCTATGCTGCCCTGCAGGCGACTGTGCTGGGACTGGGATGGGGCTGCGGGCGCAGCAAGCTGGAGAGCTCTACTGCAGGAGGGCAGAGGGCCTGGGCGGAGAGGTACCAGACACAGCCAGCCAGGTGGGACAACAGGTGACCCTGCCCTCCGCCGGCTGCACCTTTGGTCCCCTTGGTTTCACCCAGGTCAGGTGCTGGTTCCGGTCTGAACACCGTGGCTCCCCCACCTGTGAAATGGGTGTCACTGGCTTCCATCCTCCTTACCATGCTCCAGTCTCCTGCCCCAGGCCTTGCCAGTGCCTGTGTGCAGAGGCGAGAGGGCAGTGTCAGCAGATGCTGTCACTCACAGGCTGGGCCTGGGCCCTGGCTGCTGGTCTGTGACGAGACCCCCACTGTGCCTGCTCTGGCCTGCACTGTGCTCACCACAGGGTCTGGTAGGAGGGCTCCGAGCCGCACAGACTGCAGGGTCACCACCACACAGCAGAGAGTCAAGGCAGTCACAGGGCCGATGGCCGCAGCCCGTGTGTGGAGGGTTCAGAGGGACCTCGTGTGGAGGGGAACCTGAAAGCGAGGTTCCCCAGAGAACCACAGGCCCAGGGACACCATAGGTCACGCAGCTCTCTGTGCTGGGTCAAAACACCCAGAGGATTACCTGAGAAAGAAAAGGCTTGTGAGGCTGAGGGTTTGAGTCTGAGACCCTGGTGCAGGCAGTGAGGGAGGGTGCGGCCGAGCAGGAAGGGCCCAGAGCATCAGGGGCAGCTCCCCTCAGCTGCACTTCCCTGCACCTCCCGACAGCAGCCCCTGGGGATGCCCAGGGCACGTGTATCCAGTCTCACAGCACACACAGCGGAAAAACCAGGGAGGCCTGGGATCTGAGGTTTTCTTGAGTTGGGACAGCAGTGGCCTGAGCCAGCGCATTACAGACTTGGCATTTTATCCTCAACCTTGAAAGCCATTGACTGGCTCAACGCAGAGACTGACAGTGGGGCGTGGTGGCACACGTCTGTAATTCTGGCACTAGAGAGGCTGAGTAAGGAGGAATGCAGCAAGGAGACCAGCCCGAGCTACACGGTGAATTCAGGCCAGCCTGGACTACATAGTAAGACCTCATCTCAAAAACTAAACAGCAACAAAATAGGGAACTAACATAATCATTGTACTTCAAAGAGGTTAGAGACAAGCTAAACACCTGTATTCAGAAACACAGACACTATTCTGCCCATGTCTGATGCAAGAAGCTGAGGCAGGGAGATTCTGTCAGCACAGCTATTTTGCCCATGGGACACACATAGGGGAGCCACTGGCTGCCCTCTCTGCTCTGGAGCACTTGTCCCACTGCAGAATCCTGGGTGCCAGGGTCCTTGGGGGCCACCTCCCTTGGCTGTAACAGTGGTGTGATACACAAGGTTGCAGTGCCACCCCCATCATGTGCCGGAGGGGGCCTCTTCTCCCTGTGGCCGTCCCAGCCTGCAGCCTGGTAGTGCTCACAGACGGAAGAGGACAGCGAGCACCCTTGAGGAGGGAGTGGGGGGCCGTGGCTGCGGCACTGTCTGGCCCAGATGTCCCCTAGTGTCCGTGGGAGGCTGGGGAGTGATAGGAGGCGTGGCCTGGTGAGACAGGCAGGTGGCTGGGGTGCACCCTTGGAGGGGACAAGGGTTGTTCTGTCCTTCTTTGCCCATGTGTGAAGCACCTGCCCTTCTCGTGCTTCCCGCAGTGCACTGGGCTCACATGCAGAGACGTCCCTAAAGCTGCCATCACCTTTCTTCTGTGGGGGCTGCGGGCCTCAGGTGCAGAGCCAGTGGCCGGAAGCTGACTGACACAGCTCACTCAATGAAGTGCAGAGCAGCCTGCTTGCAGGGGCAGTCCTGGCTCAGGCACACAAGCGCACCACACAGGATCACAGCTACCCAGAGAAGATCTCGAGTGACCTGACCTGGGGAGCTGCACTTGGAAGCCATGCACATGCACAAAGCCTTCCACGTTCACACTCATGGCCTCACACGAAACTGCAAGCCAGCGGGCAGACAGGTGAGCAAATGGCAGTAAGATCCCTGTAGTGGTGGAATAGCACTGAGCCATGAACAGGAGCAAGCAAGATTCGCAAGGTGACACTGAAGGCCTGGGCTGTCATCCTGGAAAAAGACAAACTATAAGGACTGAAATTAAACTGTGACAGGTGAATTATCTTTAATTTAAACCACCTTTGCTAGGCATCGGGGGTGGAAGTGCACTGGGGAATATTCAAGGTCGTGGAAATGTCCCACGTTGAGACAGGCAGCATCACGTGACAGCGAATACATTCAGCCCACGGAGCAGTGCGCCCACGAGCATGAGCTGCATTCTGCAGGCGAGGCCTCCGAGCTCCTCACTGATTTCCCGGACCCTGTGAAGAGCACAGAAAACTCAGGAAACACACTGCACATCCCCGCCGTTAGGTGACCCTGATGACCATGATGACCCCAGAAGAGGCCCCTGGAAGCAGAGCCGGGCACCTCCTCCAGGACGCCAAGCGCTGGCTCTGAACAGACCCTCAACAACCCACCCAGGAGAGGAATCTGCAAGGGGAGGACAGCAAGGCTAAGAGCGGAGCCCAGCGAGCTGCCACTTCCCAAGGACAATAACCCAGCCCTTGTCCTGGTGCCAACCTTCACCTAACCGAGACCCCAGCATAACCCTAACCCTAACCCTGCCCTCAGGCTGCCCCAGTGCTAACCCTAACCCAACCCAAACCCCAGCCCATTCATAACCCTGTCCTAACCATACCCAAGTGCTCACCTTCAGTGAGTGGTGACTCCAACCCTAACCGAAACCTACCCCAGCGCTGACCTTCACCTAATTATGACTGCAGCTTAACCCTAACCCTACCCTTGCCCCTAAGCACAGCACTAACTGCAACCTAACCCTAACCCTAATCTCAACCCTAGCCCTGGCCCCAGCCCCCTCTTAACTCTAACTCTAACTGACCTTATCCCTTCTCCTCTGACCCTAACCCTAAGGCCCTAAACCCAATCCTAACCCTTCCCTAGCCCTAACCCTTGCTGGGTCAGTGGTTCTCTGGTGCCCTGGGTAAAGTGTTGGGGTTGGCAGTGGGGGGAGGCAGGAAGGCCAGCAAACCTGGACCTGCTGTGTTGGGAGGAGTCTGGAGAAGCACCCACCAGCAGCAGCAAGTGAGCCTGGGGTTCTGCAGAGTAGTCTGGCACAGGGGAAGACGGGGGTGACCACACCCAGAACTGAGGTCAGAAAGCCAGCTTTTGAGTCATGACTGCAGTAAATTGCCCTGCATTACGAGTCAAGTTGCCTCTCTGTGCCTCAGTCTCCCCATCAGTGAACAGGGCAGTTCTGGGAGCTGCCAGGGTCTACCTGGGCCCATTATTAACAAGGGGCTATGGTCATTGGGTGGCCCCACTCCCAGTTGCCACTGATTGGACACTGGGCAGGGTGCTGCATGTGGGCAGGCAGCCTACTGGGCAGGGGCTAGTGGGGCAACTGCCACTCAGCAGCCCCCATGCCAGGGAACTCCAGCATGGAAGGCACAGCGGCCATGTCCCTACCTCTGGTGCTCCTGATGGCCCCGGTGTTGGGGCAGGGTGACCCAAAGCACCCCGTTGCCCCAGCCCCAGCCAGCCTGCCAGCCTAAGGAGGGGTCGGCAGAGGGCGTCCCTCCCTTTGCAGATGAGGATACTGAGGCCACGCCAGCTTCTGGACACTCCAGAGAAAAGTGCGCTCGCTTTGTAGCTCAGTAAAAATACATTTTAAAACCAGACGCTGTCATCAGCCTTGGGATGCGCCGGGCCAGGAAGGCAGCACATGCTGTCCTGGACTTTACTTAGTGTGGGTTCATGTCCAGGGCCAGCCACTCCCATGCCAGCCCTGGTGAGTCACTCCGAAGCCGGTGCCCGCCACCAGCTCTTCTCAGGCTTGTTCCACTGACCACTTCAGAGCTCCTGGATGTGGCAGTGCGGTGGACCCTGTTCCCAGTGGGCACCGTCGTTAAAAGGATGAGGCCCCTGTCGCCCACACCTGGGCTCTTTCACCCCAGGCTCAGTCGGCAGCAGGACCACCAGGCACACTCAGACGGGCAGTGCCGCCTAAGCCCTGGGTTGTGCTGGGCGGGGCCAGAGAGGGGACAGGGAGCGCAGGACACAGCGCCACCTGGGGGTCCCCAGCCCAGGGCACTGGCAGTGCAGTGTGGGTGTAGCACTCGTGAGAGCCCTGCGTGGAGGGTGAGGGGCTGGGAAGGCAGGTGCCCACTTGACCCCAATCCTGGCCACTGCACTGCCACGGGCCATTTCCCCTCCCACCATCCATCGGCTTGGGGGAGACATCTCCCTTGGCCCATGAGCCACAGCCTCCTGGATAGCCAACGGCCAAAGAATGTGGAAAGCCAGAGGTCTACCTGGGGAGCTGTGGGCAGGCCACGTCCCCTCCAAAACTACCCCCATGCCACCACAAGGCTCAGCGCCCAGAAGCAGGGCCAGTGGCAGTCAAGAGTTTGCTCAATGGATGTGAAAACCATATGAAGAGAGGCTCTTCTGCTCCCTCCCTCCCTCTTCTAGACTCCGTGGGAAAGGATTCCATGCCTGGAACAGTGGCAGCCACCCTGTGACCATGAAGCATCAAATGTGAGGATGAGGCCCAGCCGACCCAGACGCCAAGCAGAAGGACTCAGATGACTGAGGACAGTCCACACCTGGGGTCTTTCTGGGTGAGCAGCAGCCAGCACACAGGCCACACTCAGTGTTCTGCACCTACAGCCATCGCCTCCATCTATTTTGCGGCTCCCACTCACCTCCTGAAGCCAGGCAGCCACTGTCTTGCTTGCTGAACATCAGCCTAATGGCCCTGCTGCCTTTCAGGTGGCAGCACAATGACGGACAAGCAGACTGGCATGGACTGTGCTGAGTGTCAGGCATTGGCCTCGGTGCTGAGGTCCTGGAGGAAGCTGCTGGCTGCGTGTGAACGGGTAAGAGACAATGGGAAGGGCCGCGCAGCCCGGCAGAGCACCTCGAGGAGGCTGGGGGGCTCAAGCCGGGACACGGCCCCAGGCCAACTCTGTGATGGGCAGAGTGGGCGCCCTCGGTCCTCCCCAGCACCAGGCCACCTGTGCCCTATCTGTCCCCACGGCCCCACGCTGCATCCTGGCTTGGCCACCTACCTGGTGGGCTGGGCCCTGTGCCCTCCTCCTGCTTTTCAGACTGGCCTTCTGGGGCGGGAGGCGAGGAGGAAATCATCTGTCCCTTGTTCCAAGGGGAGGACGACCCATAAGCTCAGGGCCATCAGAGGCCACAGGGCCCTGGCAGGAGCTACCTCCCTACAACTCCTTTCCCCAGTCCCCGGCCTGCCACACACGGGAGGTGCCACACCTGCCCTCCGAGCCCCGAGGGCAGCACGGCTCCACCCTTGGCCTCCTCCACCTGCAGCCTCCTCCAGCCCTAGGTCCAGAGAGGGGTGGAGACCTGCCCAGGTCACTCAGCACCCTGCTCAGGATGGCCCAGCCCCTCAGCTGACCCCGAATCTGCACCCACAGCCTGGACTGGCACAGTAGTGACTGTGACCCCCACAGTGGCCCTGGCCCCTCTGCCAGTGTCCAAAGCCTCCAGCACAGCCTCTCCAGGTGAACAGTGCCCTGGGCATGGGGGCATCACTTCCGGGACTGTTTCTTCTCCAAGCCGCATCGCCATGGCCGTCTTGGTACCACTGTGTCAAGGGGGCACCAGGTCCAGCAGGGACAGTGGTTCGCTCACAGTCCTGTCCCAGTGGGTGGTGCCCTGGGTCTTGTGATTTCACTCCATAGTCAGAGAGGATGAGCGCTGCCCAGGGCCACTGGCGGCCAGGGCAGATGCAGGACTGCTGGGTGATGGAGGGAGGCTCGGCAAAGCACCCAGAGCCCACGAGAAGAGGAGGGGTGGCCCTGCCGGGGGCAGCAGAGCTGGGGAGGACAGAGTGGTCCACGACATCTAGACAGAGTGGGACACGAGGCTGCGTGGGGCAAGGCCCCACAGGAACAGACATCTCTCGTCCCAGCCCTCAGGAGGCTGGGGCAGGAGGATCACAAGTTCAAGCCCAGCCTGGGAAACTCAAAACAGAAAGGGTTAGAGTGTAGTTCAGTGTTCTAGCACCTGTCTCATCCCCACCACTGCAAAAAAATGGGAAAAAAAAAGTCCTATAGTCCTATCTAAAAAAACAAGTAAATACACAGAAATTTGAAACAGAGAAAGGGGCCTCTTTCCCCACACAGGGAGCCCCGCCTGCCTCAGCCTACTGAGGGTCCCTGGGCCACACAGGCAGGGAGGACCCTCACAACAGGATGGGGTCCTCTCTTGCATTGCTCCCTTCCCACTGTTCGGACTGACTCCCCCAGACCTGGCATCTTCTCCCCAGGCCTCCACCACCACAAAGCCCTTCCTGTGAGAGGCTGAGATGGTCCAGATGAGACCAGCCGTGGAGAGTGGAGCCCAGGAGTGGTGCCTGTGAGGGCTAAGCTCCTGGCTGCGCCTGAGGACAGCACTACCACTGTCCTCCTGCAGGGCAGAGAAGTTCACACAGAGGCTTGGACCTGCACACAGCATGCAGCACAGTGCGGACTCCAAGCCGGGAGCTGGGGGCCAGGTCCCACCAGGCTGCCATCCTTTTCTCCCCTGAAGGTGAGCGGTTCTCGCGGCAGCCCAGGGCAGGCAGATCTGTCCCATGCAGTAGTGGCCAGGGCCCTTCTAGCGTTGCCCCAGCTGAACACCTTGCCTGCTTCTGCCATGCCTCCGTGCCTCAAGCCTCCCTGTGTCGGGACAGCTGGGCTGTGGGGGGCCTGCAAGGGAATGTGTGTGGTACTAGAAGCTGTGCCACAACACGTCAGCTCCCAGGAGGTGTCCTGACTCCCTCGGTCACCACCATGCGAGGGAGGAGAGAAGGCAGCCAGATCCAGACAGCACTCGTCCTCCCCAGGGCACCAACACTGCTCTTGTCACCTGCTCCTTCCGGGAGCAGGGCCCTGCTGGACCCCCATCCCTGTCTGTTTCTCCTTTCCTCTGCCACTGCAAGGGGTTTGGGTGGGCAGGCAGGCGGGGTTAGCAGACCCTGCATGGGAAGGTCTGTCTCTAGGGAGGACATCTCCAGGAGAAACAGGCTTGCCTCCAGGAGAAACTGCCCTGCCTCTGCTAGACTCCTTCTTCACCTGCAGCCACCATCCAAATCTGCCTTGCCAGAGTGGAGCTCTAAGTATGCAGTTAATTAAGGCTCATCTTTTAAGTGAGAGGGAACAGGGCTGTGCTGCTCACATTCATGGCTGTGTCTCCCCAGCCCAGCACACAGGGCAAGTGAGGATGGGTGGATGCATGGGTGGATGGGTGGATGCACAGAAGGGTGCATGTATGGATGAAAGATGGATGGATGGATGGATGGATGGATGGACTGATGGGTGGGTGAGTGGATGGATAGCTTGATGGATGGATGGATGGTTGAATGAATGGATGGACAGATGGTGAGTGAGTGGATGGATAGCTTGAAGGATGGATGAATGGATAGTAGATGGGTGAATAGATGGATGGATAGACAGATGGGTGGATAGATGTATGGATGTATGGTGGATGAGTGGGACAAAATCCCAAAAATCTGGGGGTATCTCAAGGAGATATACACCCCTCCCCATGCTCCCAGGCTGAGGTCTGCAGAATCTTCTCTATAGATCTCATTAAAGGCCTTGGTCCTGCAAATAGTTGTTCAGTCCCTGACTACCCAACAGGCACCAAGTAGCTATGGCAGAGGATAAAGACAAGAGGAGGACCCCAAAATTTGTGAAACTGGGGTGGGAGTGATGGAAGTGAAAATGATCAAAGTATGTTCCATGCACAGATGAATCTGCCCAAGTGAAACCTGTTTGTTTCTACAACCAGAAAAAAAAAGAATGAGAATGAAGACCAGAGCAGGGCATCCCTAAAGGTCTGGAGCAGACAGTGCCTGGGAGGAGGTGAGAGGAGGTGAAGTGAAGGGCTAGCAGCTCTACCCCCACGCCCTCCCTCAGGTCTGCCACCTCATACCTGGTCCTCCTGGTTCCAGCACCATTCCACCACTGGCGCCTGAGAAGGACAGAGTGTGCGCCAGGCTGGGGCACACTGGCGCCCTATACCTATCTGGAGCAGTGCACAAGCAGGGCTGGCTCTGGGGCCTGAGCCCGGCCTCCCCCAACGCCTCTCTGGCAGGGCAGGAAGGTCACCAGGGTTGTCAGGTGCTCTGGTCCAAGAGCAGCCATGGGTCAGGACAGAGACCACGGCTCAGCAGACCCAGCTGGCCACTGCCCTGTCTCTGGGGAGGCATGGGAAGGGTGAGGCAGGCACCCCTCAGGGCACGAATACGGGGCTCGGTACTACCCTACATTTGCCCACCCCGCAGCCTGTTCCAAGACTGGCAGGAAGGCATTTTTAGCCCTTTCTGTTTTCTGGATCTCACCAGAGCCCTAAGGTCCACTCAGCTCCCATGAGGACTTGGAACGCAGGACTGCAGCCCAGGGCCATTTGCTGTTTCCCAAGGGTTCTGTCCTTTTAGTCTGGGTTTGTTTTGTTTTGCTTTGTTTCTCCTGCAGCGCAGGACGCCCAGCAGTTAGTTGGGCAGAGCTCCTTTGGGGACTCTCCTACCACTCTATCCTCGGAGTCCACATGGGACGCAGAAGCCTCACTGGGCCTGGCGTCCATGTGCACTTGCAATCCGGCACCCCTCCATGTGCAGTCCAGGTCCCCCGACCCCATGGTGGCAGAGTGTGTCCTGCTGGCCGTCCATCTCACGGAGGCCATCAGAGGCCTAGAGCCAGCAGAGGGACAAGGCCGAGCCGAGGCCTCCCCATGCTAGCCTCAGGGGCCCAGGCCTGCCTAAGGTGAGGCAGCTGCTGCAAGGCCTGGGCCCCATACTCCAGGCCCAGCCAGAGGTGGGGTTAAAGTGTGAAATAAGGCGTAACTAGGTGTTTAAGACGGCCCAAAGCCAGCCGTGATCCCAGCTACCCAGGAAGCTGTAGAGGAGGATCACAAGTTCAAGGTCAGCCTGAGCATCCTACCCAGACTCTGTCTCAAAGTAAAAAGGGCCAGGGTGCAGCGTAAGGGTGCAGTGCATGCCTGGCACACAGGAGGCCCTGGGTTCAACCCCAACCTCTAAAAACAGAAGAGGGATTAGGGCACAGACATCAGAAGAGGCAGGCCCTCTGCAGGCCCCAGGAGCAGCCTGCAGCACCTCCAACTGGAGCTCGCACCAGCTGTAAAGCTCCGCCGTGGGAACCGTCCCAACTCAGGCGCTTGCAGGCCCTGGAGACCCAGAGGCTGGGCTGAGGCCCTGCCTTCCTCCTGGCACCTGCAGGGCCCTATACCCTCACCTGTGCAGGCCTTCTAGGTCGCCCTCCCCTTCTCTATGTCCTCCCCTTCCTCCTCTTCTTCCTTCTCTCCCTCCCCTCTCCTTGTAGCTGTAACCCACAAACCCTTCTAGCTCACAGAACTCACAGAAGTGAAATGTCCAAGGAAACATGAGTGTGAGAATCTCAGTGTGGGCTTCAAGCCTAGCTCCTCAGGGTCTTTGGTGGCATTGCCAGGTCCCTCTCTATCCTGTGTAGGAACTTCCCTACAGCAGGCAGGAGGCCACAGAGAGGGGCCTGAAGCTCACTTCTGAGGATGGCCAGGGCAGGCTGAATCGCAGGCACAGGCTGGATGGGGGCCATCCCAAGGCCCAGGAGCACAGCCTCTACTTAGGAGAAGGAGGCAAGAGGCGGTAGGGTCCCACACTCCTGCAGGAGCTCTTTGCTCCTGCAGAGATACCCCAGGTTGTGGTGGACAGCACAGTGGGGCCTGCAGAGGGGCCGGGAACCACCTCCTGCTGCAGTTTAACTGCCCCTGACAGACTGTCTTGGTTACTTTTCCCTCTTTGCTGGGATAAAATACCCATCACACAAAATGAAGAAAGAAAAGATTTATTTAGCTTCAGTTTGTGGAGGTTTCAGTCCATAATCAGCTGGCTCCAAGGCAGGGTGGCACGGCACAGGGGCAACACTTCCAGACAGCAGCCAGCAAAAGCAGCCAGAGCAAAAGAGGAGAGCAAGCCTTTTTTCTTCCCTCATACTGTACACCTCCAGGGCAGGTGTAGCACTCATACCACCTCTGTGCCCTCCTCTTGCACAGGATGAGGATATTTACAAAGAACCCTGGCTCCCTGATGAGTCTCTTAGTTAAACTTCTAAACTGCTCAAGTTGACACAATGTATCAACCATAACACAACCAGATTGTGAATACCAGAGCCTCCTACCTTTCCAGGGGTATAGTGACAACAGGGCATCAGTTGTCACCATGCATCTCCCGGAAGCCACCCCAGCTGGTCGGCAACCTGCACTCATCCACACGGGGTGACAGGAGGTGGGTGGCGGGGAGCAAGGGGTACTAACGGAGCCATACCTGCCAGGACCAACAGCACAGGTCCTGCCCCTACAGTACAGAGGTCAGCAAGGGGCACCCAGCAACTGTGCGCCAGCATCTTCCCTCTCCCCAGGTGCATGAGGTCTGGGTTCGCCACAGCGCCCCCTCCTCCCTTGCCCAGCACCCTCTGTTCGGCAGTCCTGCCCCCGACCACCTTCCCCCGAACTGCACCCAACCCAGCTGCTGGATGCTTTTTCCACAAAACGCTGGCACTGTTTCTGTCCTAACCTTGCTCAAGACCCCTCTGCAGCTCCCTATTCCTTGCCAGCATCAGCTCTGAAGTCCCTGCCGGGCACCAAAGGCCTCTCAGGCACCAGGTTCTGCTGGGCTTCTGACTGTCCAACGCGCTGCAGGAGAGGCAAAGGCTAGGCGACCATGACAGGCTGACACCCCTGGGACGGTGGCAGCTGAGGGCGCAGGCCCGTCCTCACATCCCGAGGAGGGACCAAGCTCTGCCCTCCACGGTCTGGCCCAGACATGCACACGGGCGCCTGCTCTCTGGGGATACGGTGTGGATGGGCAGGCTCTGTGCCGCTACATGGTCACTGTCACAGCAGGACAGAGACCTCAGACACTGCCCGTGACCACGGGACAGAGCTCCAGGTCCCTGCTGTCCTTGAGGGGTGTGAGTGGCTGATGCAAGTGCCAGGGGTAGCCTGGCTGCTTGGTGGAGAAAAGACATCTCTCCGTCTCCTCCAGATCACACCCAGCCCCACGGAGCAGGGCTAGCCTTCAAAGTCATTCTTGTCGTGGGTGGTGACAGCTACAGCTGGCCCTGCAGTGCGGGTCAGTTTGTCCACCTCTGCAGACATCTGTCAAGGCCTGTGGCATTTCCCGTGGTCACAGTTGAGGGTTGCCGCTGGCACCCTGCAGGTGAAGGCTGGGATGAGGCTCTGCCTGCGGCAGAGGACGCGTGGCCTGATGTCCGCAGTGTGCAGGGCGAGAGCGGGGTGCACCTGGGTGCCCCCAGTCATCTCCAGACCTTGCCACAACTCTGCCACCGACACCATCGAGCAGGAGGAGACAGCTTCAGCTGAGAGCAGCCAAGGGCCATGTCCATGTTGTCCCACTAATCAGGACCGTGGCAAGGATGTCTGCCAGTCCTTCTGCAGAGGAGGTTCCAGACAGGCTCCGTGTCCATGGGACACCCCCCTGAGGACTGGGTGCCCAGGAGTCCTGAGCCTCCTCTGCCTCCTGCTCCCCTTCAGGCCGAGGTGCAGAGGAGGGGAGAGCAGTGCTGGGAACTCTCCAGTGACCTTTGTGCAGCAGGGAACACTGACAGTCCCCAGGACACCCCGGTGGTATAAATATTGACCCATCACGAGCCAGAACCCAGGCCCCCAAGACCTCCCCAGGTCAAGGCTGGAGCAGGGAGGGCAGCGGTTGATGGTGAGGAGGGGAGTTCACTCCAAGAGAGCCAAACCTCATTGAGGCCTGGGGAGCGGTCCAACCTGTCCCCACCAGGCGCCATCCCATGGGTGGCAGAGGCAGGAGCATCTCGATGGGCAGGCAGGTAGAGGACAAAGTAGGGGCGGCTGCCAGCATGGCCCCCTTCCAAGCGCCCTCACTACTCTGCCAGTGTCCTTGTCCCTGCCCGAGATGACTGGCATCATTCAGGACCAGCTGCTATCTCCTCCTCCCTTTCCAAAGTCTCTGTTCTCCCTTCTATCTCCTGTCTCCACCTTGTCCTTTCATGCCCTGGTCCCTCCGATGCCCCACTGGAAAGGACAGCGCTGCAGCACAGCAGAGATGGTGGTACTGGGGGACCAGGCAGGCACCCCCATGCCTGGTCACCATTGCAGGGCTACACTCACAGACACAGTTCGGCCCTGGGTGCCAGCCCTGCTGCGTCCCCATCCCCACTTCCTCCTCGGCCATGTGGGGACAGTGCGGCTCTCTTGGGCTCAACGAGGTGGCAGGAGAGAGGCCCCCAGCTGGAACTTCATGGGCCAGAAGCACTTGCCCCTCGAGGACAAAGCCCAAGGGCAGAATACTTAGAGCAGCTGTCTGCAGGACAGGGTACCGGACATCTGGCCCCTCAGTGGATGGAGTCCCCACACAAACTTGAAGACAGACTCTCCGGGGGTGGGAGGGTAACCCCATGTGGGCAGAGATGGGGGGAGAGAGAGGGATGGGAAGGCCAGGCAGGAGAGGGGCAGGATGCCCCCAAGTCCGCCCTGCAGTCACCAGACAGCTCAGGTTGCCCCAACAACCCCACAGGGACTCTTTGCTCAGGCTCCTGCAGCTGAGGAACAGAGGTCCCAAGAGGTGGAATGAGGTCACCCCGAAGCACACGCTGATCCCAAACTCACCCGTGGGCTGGTTTGCTGCACATTTCCCCATTTGACTCTCACCAGAGTCCCAGGAGGCGGATTCCATTGTTCTGCTCTCTGACAGAAAAACAGACCCATGCGGGGGCCGGGGTGGGCCTGAGCGCTGAGCCAGTTCCCAGCGCTGCCCACTGCTGAAACTCCAGGGCCACGGAGTGGGACAGATGAAGGCCTGTCGTCCCCCTTGCTAGACACTGGGGTCTCTGCACTGAGCAGCAGATCTCAGCACTGCACCACCCCCACCATCGTTCTCTCCCTTGTGGTGTCCCCAGGAGGTGGCTGGGGTCCTGGCCCATGTTCCAGGCTGCTCATGGCCTTGGCCTCTGGGAAAGGTGCTGCCAAAGAGGCAGCTGAGAGGGATTTGGGCAGGGGGTTCTTGGGGCAGAGAACAGCACAGCCAGGGCCAGCGCTGTTCAGGACAGGGCCCCGGAACACGTGCTCTAACTGCGGCACTTAGCAGGGACTCTGGGCAGATAGTGGGAGGCCAGAAGCCCGGGCCATGGGGCGCCAGTGCTCCTGTCCCTGTATCCTTCTAGTGGTCCCCAGGTGCAGCAGGCCTTTCTTGGCTGGGCTTTTTACCAGAAGCCCCTTGGGGAATGCACGCTGGTTCTGATCACAGGACGGACGGTTGTGTGCGAGCCCCGGCCCCAGCGTGAATCTCAGGGCGTGGTCCTCACTCTGCTCTCAAGGCAGCCAGCGAGCCCCAGGGGCCCTGCTCCCTCTGCTGCTCTGGTGGCCTGATGCCTGGCCACTGGCCTTGGTCTGTGTGTTATGTGGTGTGGCCCTGGTCGTCACTGACAGCACACAGCACTGAAGCCCTCTCCATTCTAGGTTTGGCCCTCACCAGCACAGCACCCCCTGTCCTTAGAGTCTCACAGGTGAGCGCATGGCCGTGGCAGAGGCGAGGGCTCAGACCTGTGGATGCTGGAGTGGAGGAAGGGGTGTGTGGAGCTCCAGGAGAGCAGAAGGAAAGCGGAACAACAAGAATATGAGGACACAGCCAAGCCACCAGCCCTGCTGCACCCAGGAAACCTTACGGCTGCCAGATGAGAAACCTGCTTTCTAGAGGAAATTGAGGTGCACGCCAGCAACTCTCCCAGGTCACCAGCCGTGGAGGGCGGTCTCACACCAACGCCTGCACATTCAGTGTGGATGCCACAGGACAAAGTGGGGGCACAGTAGGGGCACGAGGGTGGCACCCTCTTGTGGCCTCACTGACCTGTCAGGCGTCCCGAATGGTCTGCTGGGCCCAAGTGCCGGCCCCCACCTTCCCCTGGTCTGGGGAGGCAGGACCTAACTGCAGGGCACAGTTGCCCTGCCTACTTCACCGGCCTGCTCCATTCCTCCCTGCCTACACCTTGAAGATTGGGTCCATCACAAAGCCTACTCATCAGCTGCCCCAGGGCTCAGACACGACCCTAGGGACACAGCCTTCTGCACCCAGCGGCCAGGGTCTGCCCAGCCAGCTCTGGAAGGGGTACCCCAGTGGGGTGAGCAGCCCAGGAGCTGGGACAACTGCTGCCACTGAGCTCGTTCACAGGAGCCCAGTCGTCCCAGGGCTGGGGTTCTAGGCGGTGCCAGCTCTCCCAGGCTGGGTGGGCTCCAGGCAGGGCCTTGGCTCCCTGAGGAGCTATCTCCATGGGGTGCCATGCTCTCCAGCACTCGGGGTGGGGAAGCCCAGGGACCAGGATGCTTGCGCAGGTGCAGCCCTGGGTGCCCCTTCAGGTGGCCTGGTATCACCCTGGGGCTGCCTCTTCTATGGCTGGAGACACTGTTTCCTGGGAAGACCAGTCGCTCCCAACTCCCATCGCCACTCCCAGTTAGCTCTGCCGGACCTGGGCCTTGCACTCAGCAGGGCTTCCAGAATGGACACTTGATGGGCAGTGCAGAAGCCCCTGTGTGCCAGCACTGAGGAGGCAGGGAGACACAGAAGGACATCCGGGGCTTGATCCTGAAGATGGTGAGGGGCGGCTGAGACCCTCGACCCAGGTGATAGCTCCAGTTCCCTGGTACCCGTGCCCCTCTCCTCAGGGAGAGACCCAGGCAGGGAGGCTGGCTAGGAAGGCACCAGGTCGGCCACAGGACAAACCCCTGCCAAGTAGACCAAGTTCCAAAACAGGCCCAGCTGAAGCAGTCTGGTCACCATGGCAACAAGAATTTGTTCTGCGGAGATTGAAAGGCTGCCTGCCAGCCCTGCTCCCCACAAAGACCCGCCCCACACCCACCAGGAGTGAGGGCCTGGTGCAGGCATCGGCACCACACATAGCCATGCGCGCACTCTTCACCCACTGGGCTGCATGCTGCAGGGGCCCAACACAGCCCAGCTCTGACCAGCAGCACGGGAGGCCAGGGTCCAAACCCATCTCCCTGAGCCCAGCCCTGGCTGTTCCTTCTCCACCTGCAGCATTGTCAGGGTGGAGACAGGACAACTCTGTCCTTCCCAGCCGTGGCCCCTGTGGCCAGTCCACGGCTCCTCCCTGCAGGGTGGCAGTTAACACTTTCAGTCCCGCTTCCTCTGGGACAGGCTCTGTCCTGCCTGCACACAGCAGGAAGCAACCCAGACTGGATCCAGGCACCACTGAGACTCATCTCTCTGGCCAACAGCAGCTGGAATGAGGCAGAGCCAGGCAGAGCGAGCAGAAGCAGCACCACCCTGGAGCCCCCGGCCTGTCATGCCACTGAGGCAAGGACTGCCACACGGGACATGCAGTGGTCCGGCCCCACACTGTGAAGAAGGCTAAGGGTCCACAAGATCTAGGCTGAAGCAGCCTAGGAAGTGTCCGAGTGTCCGGGACCCACACTCAGTGCCCAGCGAGCCAGGTGCCAGGGACCCTGTGGGCAACCTCCTCAGGCCTCCCAGCCCCACTGAGACACGTCCCCATGTCCAGCCTGGGCCAGGGACATGATGGCAACTGTGTGAGCTACAGGGCAGCGGGGACAGGTAGGTATGGAGTTTCCCGCCTCTGCACACAACTGCATGCTACAGAAGGCATGACTTGGCAGAGGCGGCCTCACAGCCCCGTCCCTGCCGGCCCTTCACGGCCCCATGCAGCCTTGCAGCTGGGGGACCTGGGCCAGCTCTGTCCCTGCTCTTCCCCTTGCCCTGTCTCATCTGCCACCTCGGTTGTCAGACCTGTCCCCACTTTAACCCAGAGTGGCACAAAGGCCAGGACAAAGCAGGATGGAACAGCACACATCTAGAATCCCAGCACTCAGAGGTTGAAGCAGGACTGCCCTGCGCATGAAGCCAGCCTGGGCTAAGAGCAAGACCCTGTCTCAAACAGCAAAAAAAAAAAACAGCAAGCAGCCACTGTCTCCCAGGTCCTGCAGGTTGGATTCTGGCCAAGTTTAGCTTGAGTCCTTGGCTCAGGGTCTCCCACAGGTTCTAATCTAGGCTGCAGTACCCCCAGCCTCCCTGAGGCTGGGCAGGACCCACTTGTTGGCAGCTGGCTCCAGAGAGGGAGATGGAGACTGAGGGAGGAAGGGAAGCAGAGGGGACACAAGGAGAGGGAGAAAGGGAAGCTGAGGAAGGGAAGATAGTCCCGGGGCTGCCATGCACCCCCACCCAGGGCAGGGGACCACTGGGGCTTACAGAATTGCCTTGGGCTCCAGCCCTGGGCAGTGGCTACAGAGGAAAGGGGAGGCCAGCAGGCTGTGGGAAGTGTCCCCCAGGCCTGGCATGCTGGCCAGTGAGGTTCTGGGAGCCACTGCTTGCAGGCTGGAGGCTGGCTTGCTAGGAGGTGGGGCGCTAGCCAGAGAGGAGTCACTGGCTGGAAGGTGCCTTTCCTTCCTTGCTCCCCCAACCCCCAAACCCCCTGCACAGCTCTCCTCCCAGACCTTTCCACCATGTCCTGCCTATGAACCTGTCCTTCTTTAAGTTGTGGATACTTTACCCCACCTTGGCTACCATCCTGTCCCGTGGGTCCACCCCACCAGGAGTTGGGGGGAGCAGACAGGATGCACAAGTACAGTTACACGCTGGCAACAGCAACTGCTTCCTCACTGCCTCGCCATCAGCCGGGGGCCCCGCACCCAGGAAGCATGGTGCCACACAAGGAGACAGGAAGCCCTGAGTAGCTGTGTCCAAGCAAGTCATGTGCTGGGCATGTGACACAAGGCGGCCATCCACATTCTACCAAGGGCAGCCCTGGGCCCACGCATCGGGCCCTTCCTCTTAGAGGACCAGGGCGCCGGAGGCTCGGCCTGCCAAGCCCCTTCCCAGCAGGCCCTGGCCGCTCTCCCTAACCTACCGCTCTGTCCTCATGGAGCCCACAGCCCAACAAGTTGGCCTGGGCTGGGCCCAGACTAGGCAGACAGCAGTGCCACACACCAGGCAGGTTTCCACACTCAGCTGCACCTCCTCCTGCCCTGCTATGGGGAGCACCTTCCTGTGGGGGCCGAGCGCAGAGCTGTCAGAACAACACTGGGCTCCCAGGCGCGCTTATGTAACCAAGCCACCACCCGCACACCCACACCTCGCGCTCCACTGAGCCCACACTGTGCCCGCTGCCCCCACCAGCCCGACCTCCCCACTGGTCCCTCCCTACACGACACTCTCCAGCGGTGTCTGAAGACACCAACAGCAGCAAGACAGGCTTGTGGACAACACGCCCATCCCAGGCGCTCCTCCAGAGGCTCTGATGCACCCCCCCAGTTGAGGTCACCACAGCCTGCTGCTGTGATGCCCTCTGTCCCGTTGAGAACAGACGGGTGGACACCACCATGACCTGTCTCTGGGAGGCACTGACATGGGGGACACCCACCATCAGCAGGCAGGAAGCAGGAGGGGTGGGCAGTGGCCAGAATGCTCTCTGTCCCCTCTCCTGATCCCTGCAGGGACAGGGAGGCAAAGGGCATCATCACAATCCCCCTCCCGGACCCCGGTCAGGACACATGAGACCAAGACCAAGATGGAGACCAAGTCTGAACTGAGAGGATCCCTCCCCATCACTGGCCCCTCACTCCGAGTGGGGAGGGCTCTACTCCATCCAGGCAGCCCTGCCAACCCAGCACTGCAGACCAGCAGCTAAGGGAACTGAGCCAGTCATGAAGGCAACCACCCACCCTGCGGGCTTCCCTGGGACCAGTGACCCTCAGTGGCCCAGGAGGGGGACAATGTTTTAGCCAAAGGTGCCGATAACCTGCAGGGCCCGCTGGGCACAGGGAAGAGACCCGAACTCTTCCAGAGGCCTGCCGCTGGCAACAGGACAAGCAGCAGGAAACTACACCCAGCAGGATGGGCCTGGGGACAGGGCACTGGCCAGCCAGCACCCCAGCCACTGTGACCAGAGGCAGCTGTAAGAGGCCACGCCACATAAAGCAGCTGTCACATCCAGGACTTCTGGTTGGTCCTTGCCCTCCCCGGGGCCTGGCCACAGAGCGCACATCTCCCAGGACCTCACACCTCTGCTCCCAATTCCTGAGACAAACGATGTGGTCTCTGGAGCAGCCGGGACTCCCTGAAGGGGACAGTGGGGAGCAAGCCCACAGAGATCCCCCAGTGTCACCAGCCCCTGCTGCAGAGGGGAGCAGAAAACAATCTTAAAGTCACCTCGACCATCACAAGGCCAGCAGCCCCAGCATGGGAACCCCCCCCCAACCCAGGATGCCTGTGTCTTCATCAGAAGACTCAAGACTGTCACTCAGTGGCCATCAATGAAGAAACTGGGGGCTGAGCAGGAGCGGGCAAGGCCCTTCGCACTGCTACCTTCTCTCTCACCCCTGCACTACCAAGGAAACAAGCCCTCTACACAGAGTGTAATGCACGGCACAGTATAGATGCACACACACATCTGCATACACCCAGGCTGAGCCAGGGCACTTTGGGACTTGGCCCAGGTCATGGCAGGTGGCGCCTGGTGTCTGGCGCCCCCTTGTGGCCACTGTCCTCCACACCACCCCAGAGCCTCTTTCCCAAGTCCTGCTAGGATTTTGTCATTCTGGTTTGGATTTTTTCTGTTTTTGGTATGGGGGATCAAACTCACAACCTTGTACTTGACAGGCAGGTGCTTAGGCTGCTGAGCTAAATCCCTGGCCCTTTTTCTTCTTTTTAAGACAAGACTCCTAGTATACAGTTCAGGGTGGCCTTGAACTCACTATGTCCCAGGATAGCCTGGAACTCACAGCAATCCCCCTGCCTCAGCCTCCTAAGTGCTGGGATAACAAGCATGTACCACCATGCCAGGGCTCCTGCTAGTTTGTAAGGACCTGAGTGCCAGCGAGGAGGCTCACTGGATGCCTGGGGGTTGGCACATGGTGAGTCACCAGCCACTGCCCCATTAGAAATGCAGTGCAGGGGACAGCCCCGGGGGCCCCAGCCCACCCTACTCCCAGGAGATGGCACCTGCAGAGCACAGGCTCGCCAAGCTTTCCTCCCCTTGTCCTCCTCTGGTCCCTGGTAGCAACACTGCCCTATGCAGGCTCATCAGGAGAGGCCTGGGGACAGAAGGCCTGAGGGGCACAGGGAAGCTGACCTTCTGGGGCATCTCTCAGGGCCAAGAGCTGACTGGCCCCTGAGGACTCCTCGAAGCCCGTCCTCCCCTCCCCAGAGCAGCAGGTGGCTGGGCACAGTAGGCCTGCAGCTGGCCTGCCCAGGCTAGGACCCTGCCTGCTCGTCTGGCCTCTGCATTCCCAGGCGCCCTCTCCCTCCAGGGTCACACAGTGCGCACCCCACATGAACAGGAGACCCCAGGGTCGGGTCGGACAAGATGAAAGGCTAATGGGAAGCAGAAACGCCCTGGACGCAGAAGTGCAGCTCTCACCAGAGACACACCGAGGCAGGCAGGAAGCTGAGGAGCAGGCCCTGCTGCACACTGGGGTGAACACTGCCCATACTGCTGTGCTGGGACACAGACCCGCTTCGTGCCCCTCCAGGGTCTTTTTTAGGTTTATTTAAAAAAAATTTTTTTGTAGGTTTATTTTTTGAGAGAAGTTCTCATTATGTAGTTCAGCTGACTTTGAACTCAAGGCAACTCTCCTGCAGGAATTACAAGCATGCTGGTCTTCCTTTTTAAAGACTACTGATTGTGGGCCAGGGATGTGCAGAGTCCCGAGTTCAACTCCCGGTACCCCAAAAATAAAGACAATTAAAAAAATAAAGACTACTGTTCAAAGTTCATTTCTACATTCAGGTTTTAAGACTACATTTCTAAATGTCAAATATTTTATTTTGCTGGCTTTTTCTTAACTTCACAAATTCTAGATTTCTAAGAACAAAATACAAACTCAATCCATAGATTGCATTTACATACTACAACTCTAACAACCAAAGCAAAGCGCTGGTTACTTTCCTCCGACCCTGGCCCTCCTGGGCTCAGGGAGAAGACTCAGTGGGCCCCAAAGGTTTGGAGGTGCCCTGCAGGGAGGCAGCAAGAGTCCCAGCCCTCTGCTTTGAGGCTCACCAGAACCTATGTCCCTAGACTCCGAAAGCCACCCAAATATCACTGCACCCTGCTGCACTCCCCCTGCCATGAGGGCCCTCGATGAGCTGTCAAGGACCCTTGGTCCCACTCTCAAGGCAGAGATCATGCCAGCTGCCCTCAGATCTAGACACCAAGGCACAAGAAAGTACACAGAGGCTCTGCACTGGGCGTGGGTTGGGGGCCTCTCCCACTCTCAGCTGAGAGCACCTGCTGCCCAGACCCGCCCTGCCAGAACACAGGTGGGGACGCCCCCAGGTGCAGAGGTCACCAGGTATCACCAGGTATCAACACAGCAGTCTTTTATCATGGGGACTTCGAGGCACATGTCCCAGCAGGCGCCCAGGTGTGATGCGGAGGCAGGCGCACGCAGGTGTCCTCACTTGAGGCGGTAGAGGACCTTGCGCTGCAGGCGGTGCTGGACCTCACCACGGCGCAGCATGAGCTGCAGCACCTTGTGGACAGCGTGCTCCGGGTACTTCTGTGGGTGCAGAGCATGGAGCAGATACAGGCGCCACCCATACCCACCCACTGAAGGGTCTTCCGAGTGCTGTCGCCTGCCGCAGCTCCACCCCGCAGCCAGCACAGGACTCTCCATTCTAGAGAAAGAAACTGAGGCACAGCGCCCAGCCACTGGCCTGAGGTCACACAGCAGTCAGGCAGAGCTGCAGAGGAGCCCAGTCTCCATCACTGACCCTAGTCAGCCCCAAACACCTAAGCTCAGCGGCTGGGCTTGGCAACCACTGCTGCAGAGCAAGGCCGGGAGACGCAGAGAGGCAGAGCATGGACCAGTAGCCAGAAGGGCCCATGACTTCAAAGGTACAGGCTCCCTAGGGCACCCAGAAGGCACGCCTGCCCTGCAGGAAGCTGGGAGAAGCCGGCAAGGCTGGAGGTACAGCACCAGCTCCAAAGAATCTGGCCACCTTCTCCTCTCCCCTCCACATGGAATCCCAGCACTCTGGGAAGCTAAGCCAGGAGAAGGCCAAATTCAAGCCCAGCTTGAGCCACTCAGTAGTAACTCAGGACCTTGTCTCATCATTAAAAAAAGACCACAACTGGACTTGATGGTAAACACACCTGGGGGCCAAGGGTCACCAAGCTCAGGACCAGCCTGAATAACCTCGTGAAAGACCAAAGATAAAAATGTCTGGGGATGCAGCTCAGTGCCCAAGAAGGCCCTGGTTCAACTGCCAGGACCACCACAGCAACAACCAATCATCCCGGCCCCACAGGAAGCATGGCTCGGGAAGTCAGGAAAAGCAGGGACGCTGGGCCACCGGCCAAGTGGAAGGACCCCACCTGCCCCATCCCAGTCCGAGCCGGGGCTGGACCTACCTGCTTGGTGAAGTCCTGGACGATGCTGTGCTCAGACACCTGGGAGCCGATGGCAAAGCGGCGCTTGAGCTGCTTCTCGATGCGGCTCAGCATCTCCTGGTCCTCTTGGCTGGTGAAGCCCTCCACCCCTGGGGAGGGAGAGGCCAGGTCCCCAGGCTCAGAGAAGGAACCAGGGATGCCAGGGGACGGTGAGGGCAAGAATCCAGCAGCAGTGGAGGCAGGGACACACAGTGGCCTCGAAAGCCAAGGGAGGCCAGGGCCCGAGGGGTAACCGGGGCGACCCTAGCAAGGCTGTGCTGACTCAGAGGACACATGCATCTGAGTGGCAGTTACCAACAAGCAGGCCGGGCAGGCTGACATGCTGGACCCAGCCAGGTGGCCACAGTATCAACTTCCTGGGGTCAACCAGATGGGAGCTAAGGACCATGAGTGACGGGAGGGAGGTATCTACCCTGGAGCTGTTGGCACACAGGGCTAGGATTCCCAGCTCCAGTTGTGGGTGGCCTCCCTGCTGACCAGGCTGCTCCCCAGTGAAGAGTACGCATGTGGCCTCTCCTCAAGGCCCACCCCGTGTCACCTCCCCTCTGGCCTCACTCAAGCTCAGCTGCAATAGGGCTCTGCCGCCATCTGCCAGCTTAGACCCCAGCACCACATGGCACCTGGAGAATCACTGAGTCCATCTGCCAGGAAAGTGGTGGATCCAGTGCAGAGGCCAAGCTTCCAAAACCAGGTGCCTGGGCTGGGGAAACTGCCTAGGCCATGTGAGGACTCCGTATGCCGGCACGTTCCCCGAGGGTGGGCAGACCAGTGAGAACCACAGCCATGGCTGGGAAGCCCTAAAAAGGCTGAGCCAGCACCCTGGGGGGCTGACCACTGTGCCCTAAGCTGTGGACCCAGCAGTAGCTCAGGGCAGCACTGGGGTTTGGGGTGGGCTGAGGTCGGAGATCTCCTGTGCTTCTGCACCATGCCTCAGTGGCACCCAAGGCCAAAGCAGCTGTACCTACTCACCAGACAGGGTGCCCGACATGGCAGCGTCCAACGTGGACACTTGGAAGAGCCTCAGGGCCTCCTCCACGTCCACCTCCGTGGCAAAGGGCTGCAGCTTCATCTTGCTGAGGGCCTCTGCGATGCGCACGATGGCCTCCAGCTGCCTGCAGGATGACGGGCACTCAGGGCAGCCTCAGCCCACCTCACCCCAGTAAGGGGTCTCCTGGCCATGCCCACATATCCATCACCCTTCCCTCTTGGCAGCAGAGCCGTATCTTTACTCCAGGGCACGCTGCCTGCTAAAGTACACCTCCTGGCCTCTTGCATCCAGGGACAATGCGCACAGCATGGAGAATGCCCTAAAAAAGGGAGCCCCACGTTCCTTCCTTATCTGTTGCCCTGAACATGAGGCAATGGCTGGAGCCCCAGCAGTGGGTCGGGGCCAATGAAAAGGGTGGTCCTGCAGGTGCCCAATGGCCGGCGACTCCAAGAAAACACACCACAATGGGAATAAACCCTTGGCTGCACAAGCAACCTCCAGCCTCTCACTGACCGGCACTGGAGGCGGCCTCAACCCGGCAGCTCCCTGTGCCCTGTACTAGTTCAGACCCATGAGGGGGCAATGAGAGCCAGACAGCACTTCCTGCAGCCACAGGCAGGCGCGAGGTGGGCCGGCTGGGGCCCCGGGCTCACCGCACAGTGATGGGGATGCTGGAGCGGCGGTCGCTGTCCCTCTCGTGCTGCCGGGCCCCGCTCCGCATGATGATATAGCGGTTCTTCAGCTTCTCCGCGGCCTCTGCAGACAGCCGGGGGCCACACTTCCTGCAGGCCCACAGGGAGCACCAGAGTGAGGTGCAGGCACTGGGGTACCCACCACAGCCACGCCGCTTGCTCCCACAGAGCACCCAGCTGGCAGGCTCCTGAGTCCGACAAGGGGGAAGACAGCAGGGCCATGGGTGGAAAGCAGGCTTCTGAGAAGCCAGGCGCCTGCTGCAGGGTGAAAAGGGTCCCTGCTACGCCATCAGCTACCAGGCGGCCACAGCCCCAGCAGGTCTGGTAAGCAGCGCCTTTTCCTTCCGTCCCTTGCCCCAGCTACCCCACCCAGCCTGCGACTGGTGAGAGCATAAGGGAAACCCAGGCATGTGGGAGAAACCCTAAAAATGAGGCCACTAGTGCCCCTGGCAGAGGGGAACCTGAGGTTGACTCCAGCACCTGCCTGTGTCGAAAAGGGGTGTGGTCTCCACCTAGGGTGCTGCAGTGTCACAGGGACGTGCACAGCACAGGGCGCACAAGTCCATCTCCAGCCCATCTCCACTGCTGCCCACAACTCACTGCCTTCCTTGCCTGCTGAACAGACCTAACCTCCAGGCCTGGGAGGACGGTTAAAGTTCTGTACCTCAGAACACTCAGAACCGTCCCGGTAAAATGGAAGTGCTATGCACGTGACAATG
Source organism: Dolichotis patagonum (assembly GCA_004027295.1). Lineage (NCBI taxonomy): Eukaryota > Metazoa > Chordata > Mammalia > Rodentia > Caviidae > Dolichotis > Dolichotis patagonum. Next base: position 62,292 of record PVJX010001618.1, on the reverse strand, counting down.
CCTAAGGATATGTGCAACAGCAATTATAACTTGGGCCATCGGGCGCTTACCCATTATCCACTCGAAACCCTGAGAACCTCAACTGGGCAAACAGACTCAGAAAGACTTAGTGACCCGCCCAGAGTCACACAGCAGAGCCACGTCCACAAGCTCCCTGTGTGTCAATGGAGGGGGCCATGAAGACGGGAAAGCTGGCCAAGCCAGAGCAAGCTGTGTGGGCCGAACCCAGGACAGGGCGGTCACGTCCCGCACTCACGCGCGGCAGTAGGCGATGAACTTCTTCAGTGTGGCCAGATCAACCTCACCCTCCACGGCCTGTGTCTGCGTCAGGGCGCTCACGTGCAGCGTGAGGACGTGCTTGGCCAGCATCTGCGAGGCAGGGGGCAGGATGCCGGGTTGGCCGCGGGTCCCCACAGGCAGGAAGGGCCTAGGGTCTCAGGCACTCGCCCTGCTGGCCTTCCTGCAACCTGGCCACTCAGGTGAGGGGGGTGTGCAGAAGGATGCGCACAGGGCCCACCCTAGGCAGCATCAAACCCCGGGGCTGCTGCTGGAATGACCGGGGAAGTGGAGGCCTGCTGTATGCAGCAGCAGCTGAGTAGGTGGACATGAGACAGAATGGCAGTGGTTGTCCAGGGACGAGGCCTCCACCACCTCCAGCGCAGGAAGCCAGACGGGTAGCACTGTCTGTGTGAAATGCCCGCTCCGCCCTCCCTGCAGGCTCATGCTCTCAGGGTGCATGCGGTAACCAGAACCTGGCCCCTCACTGCCTGGAGTGAAGGTGAAGGCCCAAGGGAGGGCTGAGCCCACCACACTGCTCTCACTCCTCAGGCCAGAGCCCCGCAGGCCCCTCCGCGACGGAGGCTCTGAGCCTCAGCCACCACCGCCACCTCCTCCGTGCCCACTGCCAGCCAACTCGGCCTTCAAACTTCGCTGGCCAAGGGCCGCTGGCTGTCCCCAGCCCTCCTGGGAACGCACCACATCCCTCTCCTCATTGTGCTCGTCCTTGACAATGAAGATCATGTCGAAGCGGGACAGGATGGTGGGCATGAAGTCGATGTTGTCCTCCCCCTTCGTCTCATCCCAGCGGCCAAACACTGAGTTGGCAGCAGCCAGGACAGAGCAGCGTGAATTTAAGGTGGTGGTGATTCCAGCCTGAAAGGGGAGGAGGTCAAGGTCACCACACACGCATGCACGCACACACACCAGCACGTGATTGGGACACCGGGACGGAGGGCAGCCCACAGCAGCCCCAGGGGAGGACTGGGCAGGGCAGGCTCACCTTGGCGATGGAAATGGTCTGCTGCTCCATGGCCTCGTGGATCGCCACGCGGTCGTCTTCTCGCATCTGCAGAGTACCGAGAAACATTGTCAGACCCACCCAGGTGGGGGAAGGGGATGGCAGGAAAATCAGCAGCAACCACCAGTCGGTACAGGAGGAACCTGGTCACCTCCAGCTGCGGGCATGGCTAGCTAGTCTCTCCCATCCACAGGCATGGAAACTGAGGCTCAGAGAGGCCAAGGGGCTTGCCAGCCACCCGAGTAACAGCCCGGTCTCCCCGTCACAGCAAGCACGCACTGGGGGCCACACAGCCCCGTCACTCACCTTGTCAAACTCGTCGATGCAGACAACCCCACCGTCAGCCAGGACCATGGCCCCGCCCTCCATGATGAAGTTCCGGGAGGATGGGTCCCGCATCACAGAGGCGGTGAGTCCGGCTGCGCTGCTGCCCTTCCCAGACGTGTAGACCTGGAGAGAGGTCGGGGTCAGGACCATGCCAGCTTCAACTCTGGAGCTGAGGGGCGGGCCCGAGCGCAGGCTAAACATCCCAAGAACGGCCCATGTGGCAAGCGGAGGCCCAGAGAAGAGGAGCCCTCCCCACACACATCACCTACCCACAAAGGCCTACCTACAAGACCCACACCACAGGAGCTCTGGAAACCACAGGCCTAACCGAGATGCCAGAGAGCATGAGACACAGGACCTCTGAATCACGATGCAGACACAGGTGCCCAGGACCTCACGATCACATTTCACACTGAGGGCGCAGCTCAGTGGCAAAGCAGGCACACAGGAATGCAGCGCTGGGCTTACCCCAACACTCCACAGTGACAGACACACAAAGCACACATAAGACAGGGCGGGTGGTGACAGCCAGCATCAGCTGTCTCCTGTTCAATTCTTATCCTACTTCTGTGGCACTGGGGATTGAACCCAGGGCATCAGCAATGAGCTACAGACTGTGCTCATTTTTGAGATAGGCTGGGCCCAAACTCGAGCCCCTGCTTGGCCCCCCAGGTGCCCAACGCACTACCAGAGATGCTGTCCACATGCCCGGCCCAGCCTCTGCCGCCCTGCCCTGCTGGCCACGCTGGGGGTGTCCACTCCTCACAGAGCTCCCAGGCCCCACCAGGGTCAACGCCACGCCATGCTCAGAGGTCCAACCTCACTGCTCTTAACCCTGTGCACAACCTGGCCAGGATGCCACAGCAGGGCTGACGCACATCATCGATGCCACGTCTAGCCAAGGGACCCACTGCCGCTCAGGGAGACCAGGGCCCTCTGAGAGCTTGGCCAGCGACTGGTCAGGCAAGACGTAAGCCCCAGGATGACTCCGGCTCAGTGCCCCTGCCCCCATGCAAGCCTGTGAGCTGCCGCCCCCCTCCACCCCACCACCCAGCTGTGGGGTGAGGAAAGTGTCCTGGCGCACTGTCCACTCACCCCAATGGGAGAGCATTTCTCCACAAACTTCAGGAGCTGGGATTTAGCCGTCCCTGGGTCCCCCAGCATCAGCAGGTTGATGTCCCCTCGGCGAGTGAGTCCATCGGGGAGCCTGGATGGGGAGGGAAAGAACCACAGGAGACCAAGACTCAGTGGTCCCTGAATGGCACGAGCAGCCTCTCCTCCCTGAGCACAGCTGGGCTCAGTGCCTCTGGCTCCGCGGACAGTGACGGAGGGTGAGCGAGATGGCACATGCTTCCCAGACACGGTCAGGCAGCAGGGACCTGAGGCCACATGCAGGTGCTCAGAAAAGAAGCCAAAGAAGCGATAGGTGCTCCTCCTGAAGCAAGGACAAGCTCCCAGCCCCCGAATGTTTCAGCCCCCAAACGTCCCCAGGAGCAGGGTCCTCACAGCTGCCACCCTACCCACAAACTGAGCACTGTGGGGACGTGATCCCTGTTACTATCTACAGCACTTCCACTTCAGGGCTTCCACTCCCAGGGAACAGGGCACAATGGTGTCCCTCTCTCCCCAAGCCACCCAGTAAGTGGGTCCCCAGCCCACACTCTTCTGCCCTTGTGTATTATCTGAGGCACAGAACATAAAACTGCAGAAAGTTGCCTAGGAGCACAGCAGGATAAGGCCCTGGCCACCATCCTCTGTGTATCAGGTCACCAGTCCCCTGGTCCTCACCTCTTTCTCGAACCGCCGAAGAGCAGGCAGGCAATGGCCTTCTTCATGTCTGTGCCCCCGAAGATGGAGGGTGCGATGCTCTTGGAGATGACCTCATAGACGTTGGGGAGGGCGGCCAGGCGGCGGAACTCCTCCTCTTCCTGAGGACTCACAGAGCCGGCAAAGCTGCGGCCTGCACGGGAGGGAGCTGGGTAAGGTTGAGGGTACCACGGGTCCTCCAAACCTGGACCCGCGTTCCAGCAAACACCCTCGGGGCAGGGCCACAGGCAGAAGCAAGATGCCTATGTCAGAAAGACAGGAGTGGCTGGCCGCCCAACTCACCAGAGCCGTCAGTGTCCACCTGGATTCCCAGCACGCGGACATAGGCACTCCGGATACCCACGCCCACCTTGTCTCGGCCCCTGCTGGGGTTCAGGCCGAATTTCTTGATGGAGTAGATGCCCATGATGGTGACCCTGTTCCCAGGGACAACTTTGTCACACAGGTACCTGAAACAAGGTAGGGAGCATAGCAGTGAGGTCCTGTGGGCATGGCTGGCTATGCCCAGGATGCCCTGGGCACCTCAGCATTCCCACCCTAAGCATTGTCCCAGGCTGGCTCCCACCACAGCCCCTGGCCACACCTGTGGAGAGACAGCCAGCGGCCCACCTAGCCCTCCAAGGTCTAGACTCCACAATACCTGGAGGCACTTCTCCCGGGTTCCATGCTGCTCAGAGGAAGCCTTCCTACTCACCCACCCAACCTTGGTCTCTGGGTTCTCCACTCGCTCCTTCCTCTTTCAGAGAGGTCCCCAAGGTCCCCCAACCCGCAGCAGAGGGCCTGGGGGCGGGGGCCGTGTGACCTCAGAGAAGGCACTGCATCTCTCTGAGCCTGGGGAGGCGATAGTCACCCCACCTGCCCTGACTGCTGCAGAACCAGTGGGGTGATGAAGAGGACCATCTCTGTGGGATGCCATTACTGTCACCTAACTACCCTGCCCCTACTGGTTTCCAAACCACAGCAGATTCTTGAGATGTTGGTCCAGCTGGAAGACTGAGACCATTCTCAGCTGCTATCCTAACTGGACAGGAAACAGTCCCATGCCCCACTTTCCCAGAGAAATCAGAACGCTGTGGACTGCTCCCTAAAAAATGTTCCCACAGAACACACAGGGGCCCAGTGTGCTGGAACACACAATCCCAGCCCTCAGGCTGAGGCAGAAGATCGCCATGCGTTCAACACCAGCCTGAGCTACACAGGGAGACACCGTGTCTAAAAAACACAAGAGCAGGCAACCCAGGCCACTGAGAGCCCAGGCCTACTCACCTCTGCTGGGCAGCGGCTAGCCACCTGTGTCGTGGGAACACAGCCCTGCCCTGCACACTCGAGGTTGCTCAGTCTCAAGGGCAGGCAGGAGCGGGAGCCTCACCTGTCACAGTAGAGCTGCATGTGCCTGGGCATCTCGCCATGCGGCACAGCATCCGGCAGCTCCTGCAGCTTCAGGGTCTGGAAGTCCACACACTTGCACTTGTCAGGCATGATGAAGTACGGGTCCAGTGGGCACTGAGGGCGGCCAGCCTGGTCCCTGCAGGGGAAGGTCTCCATGGTCACCCAAGAACTAAAGAAGGCCCGGAGCCATTTGTCCCAGAGTCAACAACTGAGGTCATGGACAGGCCACAGAGAGGCCTGGACAGAGTGGCAAGCAGACGGGGCTCCTCCACAAGGGGGCCAGGTGAAGTGGGCAAGGGCTCCAAATCCCACAAGGAAAGTTCCTTGCTAATCCACTCACGCCAGGATCCCTCCCAGCAAGATCCTAGGCCCTCCAGACTACCAAGGGTCGAGGCCACAACACCCTGTGCAGAAGTTTCCACCAACAACACAAAGCGACACACCCAACAGTATGGCAAAGCCAGGTGCCCCTCTGGGTGCCAGGACACCACACCAAAGCCCTGCTTCGTAGAGCTAGCTTCCGGTCAGGGAAATGAAAAAATACGCCACATGGCCAACGTATACAGTGAATGTTCTTTTTCAAATGTATTGCAGGGCCAGGCTTGATGGCCCAAGCCCATAATCCCAACACTTGGTAGGCTGGGTGAGGCAGGAGGATCACTGAGCGCCTGAGGTCAGCCTGGGCTAGAGACTGACTCAAAAAAAAATTACATTGCAGTAACATTCTCATTAACCCCCAAGGACCCTCCCCTTCGGTTTGAATACACTTATGCCACATTCATGACACTTCCTGCAGCCACTCTGGAAGTCCTTTCCTGAGTATTTAGCTGTGCTATCATAGCTGCCCCCATGTCCTGAACCAATTCAAGACATTCACCTTTCATGGCCACTGGCCACTGTGACTCTGGGAAGTTAGAAGTCACAGAGCCAGAATCAGTGAGTAAGAAGGGATGAGGACACAGCATCACGTTCCTGGAGCCCACCTCTGCAGTGGCTGGCGTTCACAGGCGGCATTCACCGGACTTTTTAGTCACACTTCAGAACTGCCTCCAAGCAGCACAAACCATATAGTATTATGAGGTATTCACAGCAAAGCTTCTCTCAATTTAACAGAACTTTAACTGCAACATTCATTGTATATTTTGATCACCTTTGTAACTAAGTAATAATTGACATGTCAGCGCTTTGCAAAAAACAGACAGGGCAGGGGATTTACTCAGCAACACAAAGGCCTGCAAGGTCCTGAGTTCAACACCTGGTACAAAAAAAAAAAACAGAACAGGCAACCAAAGAGACTGCCAGCGTGTGATGTGCACATCAGTGTGAGATGGAGGGTGGTGAGGAGCCAGAGGACGACTGAGTGGCCTGGGGGAAGGAAGGCCTTCAGGAGAGGGTGGTAGCAGCATGGCCATGGACAGGCAAGAGCCAGCGCAGACCCCATGACGGGTCATACACCTGCAGTGTCAAGAGCCACATGCCTGCCACCTGGCTGCCAGGGAAGGGCAGACTCAGGAACATGGAACTGTGGGTGGCCAGTAAGGTGAAGAGGAAGGGTGGCAAGACTATGCCAGGGCAGCAGAGACAGTGGCGTCCTCCAGCTCAGGAGGTTGGCAAGTGTCCTGTAAGGGTCAGGCACTGAACGAGTGTCCTAGGTCCTACAAGCTGAGTGCCACGTGCTCAGCCTTGCCAGCCAGGCTGCTCCTGTAGCACAGGGTCTGGTTCTGTTCTCAGGCGACACACTCACACACGATGCAGCCAGCACTGCTGCCTCCCAAACCCGCCACCCTCCACGCAGGCAGGTCCTGGGTCCTCCATGCAGGTCAAGGACACGGTGCCCACCAGTGATCCTGAGCTGGGCCCAGGGTGTCCACAGCAACCTTGGGCTGTGCTCACTGCCTACTCACGCATTGCACTTCCTCGGCAGGGCATAGCCCTCCAGGCCAGGGCGCATAGCGATGTTGGTGAGGGTGTTTCGGCAGCTGCGGCACTGGATGGAGATGCGTGTGGCCTTGGCCCGGACTGCAGAGGCCGCGATGATGATTCCAGGGATCTTCACCAGGTGCGACATCATGTCTGACTGCAAGAGCCAGGAGGCCACTCTGGTAAAAGGGAGCCTGGAGACACCCTCCACCTCTCAGCCACAGTCCAGTCACTTACATTCCTATCCTGTCCCTCTCATACCACCTAGATCACCTAACTGTTCCTGTCTCTCTCCAGGTGTCACCCTGAGAACAAGGGCCAGTCTGTCTATTCCTCAGTGAGGATCTAGACCAGTACTGGGCACACAGCTGCCACCCACCTGCGAACGAGACTGTCCCATCCACCTCTCCTGCTTCTGCCTGAACTGCAGCCCATGTGGTAGCCTCAGCGGGCCTTGCAAGCACCGTGCCTCCACACACCAGGCTCTGCACCAGCAAAGGCCCCTCTCCTGCCCAGAAAGCTCTCTCCCCACTGTCCATACCCTGTGCCATCTTCACGCCCACGCTGCCACATTCTTCTCAGACCCCCCTGATAGACAAACTCTGAGAAAAGATCACCGTAAGTGGGTGCTCTTCTTTAACGACCAACTCAGGCTGTACCCAAGGCTGAGCTCAGTAAACACCCACCCACACGAGCTGGGTTAACTCAGAGCACAAAGCAGCTTGGGAAAGCTGGTGTGTCTGGGCCAGGGCCACCCAGGTGGCGTCTGGGCTGTCTCAAAGCTCTCTGCTCATGCAGCACCCTCCCAGTGGACTCACCTTCAGGCTCCGAATGCTAGAGGGGCTGGCATCCGACCTGAGCAGGACCTGGATGTCCTGGAGCACCTCCTCCCCAGCAGGCCGCGGCCGAGTCACCTCGTCAGCCACCTCCTTGGCTGCTTCCTCCAGCTGCACAAGAGGGCACGGGCCATGGGTGACGGGCAGGGTACACTGCAGGGGTCTCGGGCTGGGCCCTACTCACCAGCTCCAGATGTTCAGCTGGCTGCTTGTACAAGGAATCAGCCAGGTCCTCATCAAAGCTGGCCAAGTCTTCCATCTCCACCTCGACCCAGTACTCCCCCAGGTTGTAATGGCGCTTGAGCTCATCCCTGCAGGGTAGGGAGGGGGCAGAGGAGAAAGCCCAGCTGGTTGCCAAGCCCTCACCCAGCCACCATTCCCCCAACCCACAGCACGTTCCAGGCCAGCTCATGGTGCTGCCCTACTGCCCTAAGGATTCTCCAGGACAGCTCTGGGGACACCAGTGGGACACAAGCAGCAGAGGGACTCGAACCCCAGGACGGCAGCCAGTGCTTTCACTGCAGGATGCTCCTCGCTTCACTGCCTCTGGGAAACCAAAGGCTCAGGCCTCCTCCTGCAGTTTGCAGTCTCAAGGCAGCAAGACCCTATCTGCTTCCTGAATGCTGCAGTCTTCCCACAGAGCGTCCCATGCTGCTGTCCCAGAGCCCTCATGATTCCTGTCCCTCCACCCCAAAGCAGGAGGCCTTACAGGCAACATGGCCCTGAAGCTCCCACGGGAGAGCAAGCAGTCTACACAACGCCTCCACCGTGCTCCTCTCCAGGGAGCCCCTCGGTGCCACGCACCCTCCAGCTCCTGGGAGGCCCACCACCTGGCCTTCCCGTCCCCAGCCCTGGGCTGAGGACAGACGTGTTTTTGCACTGCTCCTCGACGCCTGGTGCACAGCTGGCTCATGCCAGACACTGTGTGTACCAACAAACAGGGACGGCTTCGGAGCCGAACCTGGGCCACACAAAGACAGAGACTGAGCCAGAACTGCTCAGGCCCCAAGAATCGGGTAAGGTCGGGTAGTCCATCAGACTGGAGTAGGGCTGCAGCCTGGCACCGGAGCACAGCTGGGGCGCAGTAGGTGCTCAGGCCACTGAGGACATGTGTGTGTGGTGGGGATACACATGAACGAAAGAACAGAAAAGGAGTGGGTCAGGGCGCCCCTTCACAGCTCGCATCAGAGTGCCGGGTCCACAGGGATCTGAGGCCGCAGGGGAGGCTGGCGAGGCAAGGTGGAGGGGCCGGGACACGGAGCCCGGCTGGGCGGATGCGCCCCACGTCCCGCACCAGAGATCAGTGAGGCCACACAGTCTGCCCGGCACCCGGGGGTCCCGACACTCCGCCCCGCACCCCGGGACCCCGACAGCCCGCGCACCGGTAGGTGAAGGAGCAGCCCGCGCCTGCCCGGAACTGCCGCAGGAACTCCCGGAAGCGCCGCTGCAGCTGCGCCCTGCGCGCCCGCCCGTCGTCGCCGCCCGGCTCGGCGCCGAAGCTATCGCTGTAGAAGACGCCGGGGTCGTCGAAACCCGACATGCCTCGCCTGGAGATGGGAGGGCTGTGATCACGGCCGGGGAACGGAGCTCTACGTCCAGCTGCTTACGCCGGCGCCCACACGCGAACTCACGAGCTTTTGCACCAGCGCACTGCCGCTCACACCCGCGCCGCCGCACCGCGCCGCGCCGCAGACTTTCGCGGGAAAAACTAGAGTTTGTCGGCTCCCGAACTGCGCGCTCCTATTGGCGCGCAGGGGCCCGCGGCCGGCGATTGGGCCGCTCTGCACCCCACGTGTCCCACCTCCCGGACCAAATGCCGAGGTGGATTGGCTATCGTGTGCGTGATGTCAGGTCACGCCCCCTTTCTGGGCTCCATTTTGTGCGCGGAACAATTTGGCGCGAAACTTAGGCCAGGAGGGAAGCTTCAGGGCGGCAGCCTGGGGAAGCAAAGATGGCGGAAAGCGGGCCAGTCTAGGGCTTCCAGGCTCCTGAGCAGTGACTTCAACCTCAACCCGGGGGAGAAAAAGCCAGCAGCCAGAGCGACCGGGGGCGGGGCACGGGGCTGCAGGCCAGTCGCCCCGGCACTAGGAGGCTGAGGCAGGAGGACTGCAAGCTCGAGCCCAGCCTGTGCAACTCAGTGACTTAGTCTCAAAATGAAAACTAAAAAAGGGTGGAGCCTGGTGTGGAGGCCCTGAGTTCCATCCCCAGGAGAGCAAATTAAATTTCAGCAGTGCTGAAAGCTGGGAGACACCGCGGCTCTTTGGCCTTAAGTGGTCGGTAGGTGGCGAGAACAGCCGTCCCCTCTGCCACCCGCAGACTGGAGGTGACTGGCGGGCGTGGCCGGTGGCGCCCTGGGACCTGGGACCGCCTGCCGAGCACAGACCCACAGTGGGGAGCTCAGGCAGGAGGAAGGGGCAGGCCATCGGCCTCAGCGAGGTCCCCTGGAGCCGCAGCCAACGCCTCAAGTGACACTCCTGTCCCTGGCTCAATCAAGGCCACATCTGTCTGACCCCACAAGTGCCACTGCTGCTGCTTCAGGCCAGCACCCAAGGGTGGGAGAGGCTGAGCCCTTGCTGTGAAGCTGCTGACTGCCGAGCCTCTGCCTCATTCTCTGCACAGACCCTGACCTGTCCCCTCCGACCCACGCCCCTGCATTCTTTGAGATGCCCACCCATTTGAGTGCAACTCAAGTGGAGCACTTCTAGCTGCAGCCCTGGGGCCTACCCCACTACCCCAGGAAGCAAGAAAAAGTGGCTCACACCTCTAATCCCAGCACTCAGGGGAGCCTGCGGCAGGAGGATCACAAGTTCAAGCCCAGCCTGGGTGACCTAGCAAATAAGTGAGTCCCCATCTCAAAATATCAGGAAGGAGCCGGGCATGGTGTCACACACCTGTAATCCCAGCTCTCAGGGGGCTATGACAGGAGGATCACTGTGAGTTGGAGGCCAGCCTGGGCTATGCAGCAAGACAGTGTCTCAAATATATGAAAGGGCTGGAGCGGCAGCTCAGTGTGAAGGCTCTGGTTCAATCCCTGGTACCACACCAAATAACACCCATTTACCTTTGTACAAATGCTGGACTCGTCCCTCCCACAAATTACTACAATTCTAAAACCTTGGCTTCACCAGGTGTGACTGAATGCCAAATCCCAGCACTCTGAAAAGCTGAAGCAGGAGACTCCCAAGTGCCAGCCCAGCAATTGGTGAGTGGGGTGGGGTGGAACTCAGCCCGAAGGCCCTGGGAACCCCTAGTACCAGAACTCCCAGGGCATCTCAAAAAGGCAGGTCCCAGGCTGTGTCTCCAGGCACCCCCCAGCTCCCTCTCACCCTCCCAGACCCAGTGTGGTCCAATGGGTTCGAGACCTGGGGACACTGTGGCACTAGAAAGCAGGGCACAGGGTCCCCTGCAACCTGTCACAGCACTGCCCAGCACACCCTGCACCCCACGTTGGGGGCTGCAGGGCACAGGAAACCCTTGCTTTAGAGAAGGATGTACCAGGTTGAACCCTCAAAGAGTGGCCACCAGCTGCCACAGCCGAGGCAGCTGCCACAGGACAAGAGCGAGAGAGTGCTGCCTGCCCTACTGAAGGGGCTGACACTGCATTTGCTTCTGCAGACGGAGGGAAATGTCCTGTGTCTTGTGACAGGTGATAAGGTCTCAGGTGACGTAGCAGGAACTAAAATTCAGAGATCTCTCCCAGACCCCGGAATACTTTCATTTCCCCAGAATCTGCTGTGGACCTGAAGGGCCACCCTGGCCTCTGGAAGGTGGCCTTAGGTGCACACAGTGGTTCGCCCAGCAACAGCCCCACACTTACCCTTGGGGGCCCATAGAGTCCCTGCCAGCCCCATTACATACCTGTGAGCACACACACACATATGAACACACATCCCCACCTCCAGAGGAGAGAGGGGAGGGCCGAGCCCGTGGGCAATGGAGCCATGAGAACAGTCCAGGGCCTGCCTGGCATGTATTTGATTCCCAGTACTGAAAAAAACACTCCAGGCTACCATCATGCCACACCTTTTATTGTTCCACACAGAAATGTGACCAAGGCCACAGTGTGGTGAACCCCACCCCCACCCACCCAAAGACCCTAGCCCTGTTATAAAACAACCAACACAATGAAGTGCCCAGTTCAGGCTGAACCAGGACTGAGGAGTGGCTCACACAGAAACAAGACAGAGACGCAAGACACAACACTGATATAAAAATGTCCATGCCCACAGGGGCGCGGTCACTGTGAACGAGGCTCAGGTCATGGCCTGTTGGCTGTGACCTCCAGGCTCAGCTGCAGGAAGGGTGCTAAGTCGGGGAGGTCTGGCTGCTGGACGTACTCTTGGTGGGCAGAGGCTGGGGCGCCTTCTCCGAGAGGTGCGTGGAGGAGGACAGGCCTGAGAGGCCTGTGCTGAACCAGGACGGGGTGGGACACCACTCTGGCATCCCAGATGCAGTGCACGGCCAAGGGGCCAGCACCCCAGCGTTCACAAGGCATAAAGGCTCATGGCCACCGTGGCCACCAGGAAGGTGATGAGGGTCAGCACCCACGGCAGCAGGGGCCCAGGGGAGTGGCTGGGGAGCTGGGCCTTGCCTTGGGGCGCCTTGGCCAGGCCAGGGTCTGTAAGAGCAAGAGAAGGTGGGATCAGTGGGCGGGTGGGGGGTCACAAGGCCAGAGCCCTGCATCTCCGACCCAGTGCCTCTTGCATGAGGCTTCCTCACAAGGGTCCCATGAGCCAGTGGGCTGAGGGAAACTGAGGCATGGGGGTGCTTCTTGGTGCCCAGAGCCACCCACAAAAGGTTAGCCCCACTTCCCATTTACTTTTTGTTTTGGTCTTTCTGAGACAAGGTCTCACTATGCAGTTTAGGCTGGTCTTAACCTCACTTTATAGCCCAGGATGGTCTTGAACTTGCAACAATTCAATCTTCCTGCCTCAGCCTCCGAGTGCTGAGATTACACAGGCTTTTACCACTGCGCCAGGCCAGTTGCTTGTTTTTTGAGACAAGGTCTCATTGTGTAGTCCAGGCTGGCCTTGAATCACTATGTGACGCAGGCTGTCCTCCTCAGTCTCATAGGAATCCTCCTGCCTCAACCTTCTGAGTGCTGGATTACAGGCCTGTGCCACTGTGCCTGGCCCTCTTCTCACTTGGAAGCACTCAGAAGACAACTGAGCAATCCACCAGCCTGTGCCCCAAGCTCTCACCTTGTGCCTGGCTGCTGGCCCGGTGATGGAGTCCCGATGTCTGGGGAGGACTCAGGTCCGGAGACTTGGGGGTCAGCAGCCCCTGTAGCTCCTCGAACAGCTGGAAGACAGGAGTACAAGTGTCGCATGACATGGGGGCTGGGCAGGGCTGTGTAAGGTTCTGGAATCGCTCTGAGTGAGGACACACCCAGCTCTCACGGCCACCCAGCCAGGGCTGCACCCAGGGGACCAGAGTGGCTGAAACCCCACGCACACGTTCACGCCCAAAGTGCATCCCGGACTCCCCAGGTCAGGTGTGGGGAAGCTGCAGGACGGCTCCGTACTGTCCTCCCAGATAGACTGCAGCTGTTGGGCCCTGTGGTCACCACAGCCTGGTGCTTCCCTGGGGACGTGGGCAT